>QANY01003752.1:1515585-1541303 GCA_003255025.1 Datisca glomerata | reverse complement strand
TCTCTCTCTCTCTCTCTCTCTCTCTCTCTCTCTCTCTCTCTCACACACACACACACACACACACACACACACACACACACACTGTTTTCCTTTTCCCTCTATTCTGCTCTTTTCCCTGTTCACTCCGCCGGCCAGTACCTTTCATAGGTAGATTTCTCCTCGCTGTAGTCTGAAGGTGTTGAGGTAAAAGTTTTTGGTTTTCGCTTGACCCAACTTCTTTATATTTTCCTTTCTGTTTTTTTCGTTATTTGCCTCTCTGACGATTTCATCTGCCATTTGTTGGAGTGTTGGCTTGTTAATTATTCATATGATTAATATTGCAATTCTGCTTATTATGATTAACTTATGTGGATGGTTATTCTCAATTATGCTTTTATGGGATAGATTTTAGCTGGAAATAGTAGAATGAAATAAAGAAATTACGTTTCTCTAAGACAAAGCGAAATGTCATTTCAGCTGTATTAGTTTTTACTTTCTTCATTTTCAGAACATTACAATGATCTGCAGGAAAATTCTTTCCAAAGTTCATCTATGATTGAAATTGGGTTACTGAAATTTGGGAAATTTTCTAGAATGATTTTTTAGTTGCACTAATTTTCAGTTTGATGAGATTTTAAATATTTTTTTTCTATATATAAATTAGTGTTCTGATGTTGTAATATTGTGTAAATAGTTTATATTCCTACTTCGAAATATAAAATTGGAGTTTCAGTTGTACAAAATATAGGAAACACATCTGACGAACAATTTCGCATCGGAACAAGATGAAACAAAATTATAGGTTTAAATTTATGTCTATTGAGGTTGTTATAAACCCTAGTTCCTCTTACTAATTGGAATTGTTGTACTGTTCAGAAATGGCTGGTCAATTCGATTCTCACCTCTCACTCTTTACAGCAGAAGAGGTCTCTCTCTTTCTCTCTCTCTCTCTCTCTCTCTCTCTCTCTCTCTCTACTACCTACCTAGAACGTCTTTAAATGTTTTTGTGATGGAATTTCTTGTTTTGCAGATTGAGTTTGTAGCTGAAGATGAAATGGTTGAAATTGTCCCCAACATGAGAATGGAACCTCTCAATTTGATTTGTGTATGCTCTCTCGCCCATTATTTTGCTGTTCTTGTGTTTTTTTTCTTGTTTGAGGAAATTGCAAATTAAATAGCTCTGAGCAACAGGGAGACTATGGTCCATTCTTTCCCCAATTGGTGACCCGAGTACCATTGTGGCTAGCAATTGCTTTGAAGAAGAGAGGGAAATGCGTTATTCGGACTCCTGAGTGGATGTCAGTTGGTAAGTTTTAATTGCTTTAAACAGTGGCAGGAAACAAATAATAAGCTAATAGCCTGATTGTTATTTTCTTCAAAAGAAGGGGAATTAGGACTTGTTTTGTTACATAAGCCTGGAATTACTTGGAGTGAATTCTAATGAACCGTTTTCTAGTCTAGTTGATTCACCTGCTATCTTTGGAGTACATGTAGTAGTGTAGGTTATTGGCAGTAAAAAGAACTACCGGATGTGGTTTTCCATCAACATGAGTAGGATCCCAAGGAAAATGGGGGATAAAATGATTTACGTGAAACTTTTCTGTAAAAGTTTTAACCTAGGAGTAGGATTTGCTTAGTATCTATATCTAATGGTAAAAGATAAGCTCAAGATTATTACACTTACCATTTTCTGCGTCATGGACACCAGACAAATTGACGCAGGTTTTAGAAGCAGAACGAGAGTCCCAGGGAGCTTTTCAAATACTACCATTTCATTATGTGGAAATTTCTAAACTTCTTTTTGACCAGTAAGTTTTAGAACATGTCTTTATATATGTTTTGCTTTATCTCTGAGTATGTGAATGTCATATTTGTTTTGTGGTGGATGATAGTGCACGTGACGACATCTCTGACATATATATGGTGAGTCAAAGTCTTTTTCTTTGCCTTTGATATTCATTTATATTCTTGCAATGACTTTATCTACACCTTTCTCACAGGTGAGGTCTCTCATTGAAGACATCAGGGATGTTAGGTTTCATAAGGTCGAGACTAGTTTAGAGACGATTGATACCCGCACATCTGCAGTAAAGGTATAACTCCATATACATGTTTCATGCCATAACTTGTTAGTCTTTTGTAGTGGTGACAACTATTGAAATGTTGTCCCACATCACATGGATCTACAGATTTTGTACTAGTTATAAAGTTCCAGTACCCTCTCTTTAGCAAATAGAGTTTGGTTAAGTCTTTGTTTGTGAGTGCCGTCTAGCTCGGTTGTTGTGTGTCGCGTAGTTCGGTTTGTGTTTGTTATGTCGCGTGAGCAGCTGTCTTATGTTGTGATCCAGGAAGGTGTTGGAATGTTGTCCCATATCACTTGGGTCTGCCTATTCTGTGTTGATTATAAGATTTTAGTACTCATTTCCTTAATACCTAGATTGTAAGGAGTGATGGGGTTCGCTTTTCAACTGCAACTCATCGTACTGATCAAATTAAGTTGTCCGCCTCCCTCTCTTCTAGCCGTTCTCCTTTCTATTTATGTTCCAATTTTTTTTGTACTGATTATGTGCTCTGAATATTTTCAACTTGCAGATAAAAGATCTATCCGCTATGGAAGTTAATATAGTTCGTCCATTTGTTGGGAGAGCCCTTCAGGCAATCTATAAGCATGGTAGTCCAGAATTGGTCCCAGACCAAGAAGCAATGTCTGGCAGACAACCGCAGGGACATGACCACGGACAAAGAGTGTGTTTCTTTTTTATAAAAACTCTTCTTAACTTATTGTGTATATACTATATACTTGTAGATATGGGAAATGAACATGCCATACTGAATAGTACTGTTAAATGGTAGCCATCTGACAGTATTGGCATGCCTATATTCATTTAGTTTATTTCCTTTTAACTATTCTTGACATGCATGTGGTGGTAGAGGAGTTAACATGCCTAGGCCATAGTCTATTATTTCAATCACCATATGTTTATTTACTAATGTTTTCTGCATTATGTAGCGAATTCTACGGAGGCGGTAGAAGCTATGACGTACGAGAATTTGTACTTCCCCATCTCTTTCCAGTAGCGGTTATCCATGATTCTGTTAGGATTTTTGTATTTAAGACTGTATCACAACATAATTTTGAGGACATGATTTATGTAGTTATATTGTGTTGTTTATTAGCCTAAACCTTACAACTTTCGCATTTTGAAATCCAAGGTTGATAAAGAAAATTCAACTTCAAAAGAGGGGAATCCTGCTTTCTCTGCATTATGTTGGCTATACCTTTGGTTGGAGTAGAATAAAATGAAAAGAAACTGAGTATGATAGGCTTTGGATAACCTCATGTTTGGCCGATCTGGACTGTTAATATTTTCTCAAACGGCTCAATCAGTCTTGTGTAAAAATCAGAGATAATGATGTTTTATTTATATCTCTTTTAAATGAGGTATGGCCCGTCTGTTTTTCAAAAGGACATGCCAGATTGAACATGGAGCTCTCTGACAAACATGAGAGAACCTCGATCCTTTAATTGCTTTCCATGTTTAGAAGAGTTGGCAACTTGGTACTACTAACTTGCCAAGATGCAGCCTATAGTAGGAAGCTAAATCTTCGACTCATCTTTGCTATTATTATTGCGTAGCTATGGTAAAATTCTGCTTCCATTCTCTGTTAATCAATGGTGAATATGGATCTCTTTGACCTTATATAGTTTTGATCATTTAGCTAGCTGAGCGAGTTGTATTTCTTTGAAATCAAGCACTCTAGTTCTCGGAATGTTGAGACCATTTATTTACTCATTCATTTTTCCAACAAAGATTCCCTTTCATAATTTCTGAATCAAACCTCAACATTGATGCAAAATCTAGAAATTTATAAAACGTATGACTGAAAGAAAGAACAACATAGATTCTTAAATAATGTCAAACCAGTACATGTAAAACAAATAAAAAACTAAAGTAAAATGACAGCTGCAAAACGATCAGCTAGCACACGAGCCTGCATATTAGCTAGAGGAACATAAGGATGAGGCCCTTTCTGATGAACCTTAATAATCTAAAGTTACGAAAACAGAGACTATAACTATAAAGGGGTTAAGGGGTGGGTACAGAAGGAGGAGAGAAGAAGGATGGAAAGGGAATTGAGGGGACAGTTGGGAATGAAGTGACTGGTGGAGGAAGTGTGAAGCCAGGGTATGATGGTGTGGTTGGCAGTGGAGGAAAGTTCAGGTTAGGGAAGTTTGGCAGAGGGGAAGAGAATGTCAAAAGTTTACGAGAGGCAATGGTCGAATCCATGCTTGAAAATGCCAAAGTGATGAAAATAGCCCAAATAAAGAAACGTTGAGATGCCATTGCTTTAACTAAAGATTGGTATCTATATGAAAAAAGAACTTGGTGTGTGGGATAAGGACTTGTTCTTGGGGTTTTTATAGTTGAATTTTCAGAGACATTGTATTGATGGATATCAAAAGTGAGTGGTTCATCGCTGGGTTTGGTTCGGTGAGTTGGTTTAAGAGCATGGCGGGGAATTCATACAAAAAGAGAAAAGGAGCTGGAATGAAAGAGTAGAGATTCATTTATGATTGGTTTTAAATGGTTGAGCAAATATGGTTGTGTCTCAATAATTGCGTTTTGCTACCTACATTGTTAGAGCCTAGTGGAAGCCTTTAGTGCATGGACTATGATTCACTCCAGTAACAATATGGTGTTTAGTTTGATCTTGACCGTCGATGAAGAAAACAACAGGTTGAATCAGCTAAACAATATTCATTTTTTTCATGTTAAGTTAGTTGATCATGGCCGTTGATTTCAACGTTCCATGTTGACATATTCGGACCCTAACTAGAGGTGATCTTGTCCTAATTTTGCTTCTATTTTTTTTGAAACTTTTAATGCCAAAGATTTAGTTAGCTGTAGTGACACGACTGTGTGAGGGAATGTGGGGAAGGTGAGCTTAATAATGTAATGGAAAAGTCATTAATGAAATAATTTTACTAGCATCTTCTTTCGGCCAATTCTTTACTAGTATCATGGATCAAGTACATATTGTGGCACAACCTACAACAACTATCAATTTGTTCTTTGATATCCAGCCAAGTGTTGCGCCTTTTGAACTACACGTTTATAGCTATAAGTTAATGAGTTCAAGTACTAGTATTATCACACATGTGTTGTATCATGTCCAATAAAAAAAATTAACGACGATTAAAAAGGATCTAAAAAATCATTAACAAAGTATCAAAATTTTGAGAAAACAATCAGAATAATATATTATGTTAAAAACCATGAAACTATTATAACAACGTAGAAATTAGTTAATATTCATAGTACAAGTAACCCCTTTTTTGAAGAATAGAAATGTCAAGGTAGTTTAAAACCACCAAAAGAAAGAAGCTTATTATCCATCTTATCAAGTAAAAAAAAATATTAAGTGAAATTTGAGAATGATTGTTAAACGTACAGCTCTGATCTATGTTTAACTTTGCTAAAACATCAGCAATTATATTACAATCCCTATAAATCCACTTAATAGAACAAGAATTAAAAGAATTGATAGAATTTTTAGCATGAATGAGAGTTGGGAATATCCCAAGGTGGAGAAGATTTCCCATTCAAGAAGTCCCCCATAACTTTAGAGTCACTTTCTAAGATTGCTCCAGCCTTTATGCAATACCATCCTCTGCCCTGCTTCAATTGCTCGAAGTTCATTGGCATTGCAATAATTAGTAAAGTAAGAGTAAGCCTTAGAAACAATAGAAGAGGGATTAACAGGTTTCCCTTAAAAAATAAAACTGTTTCTCCTTCCAGATAAACCAGCAAAAGCAGCAGAAAAAAGAAGCCATTAACACACCTCCATTAGGTTGAGCTTTCAAGTCTGAAAATCTATAAAAAAAAACAAAGATTTGACCTGGTTGAAGTGAAGCTTTTAATTGACGAGGAGATAGAAACCAGACTGCTTTGGCCCAGTCATATTTAAAAGGCAAATGCTCAATAGTTTCATCTTTCATTTCACAGATTGGACAAGAGGCATAAGAGATGATTTTCCTATATTTTAGATTACTTCTAGTAAAGAGTTTAAAGTAGATCTCCAGATGAATAGTTTGATTTTTTTGAGGGATTTTAATCTTCCAGAACAATTTCCAAAAACCAGAACTAACCTCATGTGAAGTGGATGCATGATGACCAAGTTTAGCTAGCTTCTCCTAAAAGAAAACATGGTAACCACTCTTTACACTAAAATTACCATTCTTACAATATGGCCAAATCAGTTTGTCTTTAAAAGAAGAACCAGAAAGCTGAATAGATAATATACTGTGCGCAATCCAAGCAGGAAACAAATGAAATACAAGGTTCTTATTCCAATTGAGTCCATTATTAATAATAAGATCAGAAACTGTGTTAGTGTTATGAGAATTAAAAGAGCTAACAGAGGGGCAATTAGGAATCCAAGTGTCATTCCAAACATTGATGTCAAGGCGATTGCCAATCCTCCAAATAGAATGGTTTTGAAGAGCATCTGTACCATGGCAAATACTCTTCCGAATCCAAGAACTATTTTTAAGACATTTAGGATTCAAAAAGTTAGAGTTAGGAAAGTATAGACCTTCAAGAACTCTAAAACAAAGGTTATCCACTACATCAAATATGAGATTCTACAAGTTTTAAATACAGGGTTCATAGTCTTCTCTTATAAAATACATAAAACAACAAGATTTTAATTGAACCTTATAAAAATTTATTGTTAAAACGTAAAAGAAAAATGGTACTGAAGGTTAAAAGCGGGATTTAAAATTTTACCTTCTCTCTCAAAAATTCAAAACACAAACAGAACCCTTTCTCTTTCCCAAAGCAAAATCAAGTCTCTCGAAAGTGAGAGTCTTTCTCGAGGGTGAGAGTTTGAGTTCCCATCTATTGGGTCTTCGATTTCATTTTCTTCACAGATCTACTTCCACCACTTTCTTCTTTATCGCTTCTTGGTCTCATCTGGGTACTCTTGATGCGAGAAAGGCTTCATATTGGTTTTCTCCAGGCTTCGTCTTCCAATATGGTGAGTCTCAATTTCACTGTTTCCTATATGGTTATCTTCTTGGTCTCATATGGGTACTCTTGACGTGAGAAAGGCTTTGTTTTGGTTTTCTTCGGTCTTCATCTTCCTATCTGGTGAGTCTCAATTTCACTGCTTCCATTTTTCCATCTAAGCTCGTGGGGATGGATCCAACTATTTCAGCTTTGTTGATCTAGGGCTTGCTTCATGTCTTCAGATCCGATCTGGTGTGTCTCGTCACTGGGTGGTGGTTTCAATAGTTTAGCGTGCTCTCAGTCTCAGGTTTTAATCTCGCCATTAACTCCTAATCTCAGATTTGTTCTTGTAAGTTTAGAATCCCATGACACCTTGTCTTCTTCTTTCTTCCATTTTATCCCCACGAACGAGGTCAGGTAAGGGTTTCTGATTTTCAATTGATGAATCTGTGTTGGAGACGGTCAAGTTTACCTCTGAAATGGCGATGACAACGGTCTGATCTAGCCTTCTTCGCACTACCCTTCGCGTGCGCAGTGCCTCATGAACGTCCTCTATACCTATGAAGCGTGGTTTCTCTTCCTTTACTAATCACGATGATTCTTGTCAGTCTCTCTCTCTCTCTAACTAAAATTAGATAATTGAATATGGTCTTGCTTGTTCAGTGAATCTGATAGCTATTTGTAACTCCTTGCAAAAGATATAATTGTATATCTTTGTTACAGATTATAAGCAAGTGCATTTGTTTCGTTTCGCTTGTCAATTAAATTTGGCTTTTGTAGGTTTTGATTCTTCATGCTTCAAGTATTAGATGGGTTCAGCCCAATAGTCTAGTTCGGTTTCGGGAGATGATACAAGATATGCTGGGGAACGAATTCTATGTTGGTGCTTGTAAGGTTGTGCCTTTGTGTCCAATTGTTTCTAACAAATTTTATATTGTTATATACTGGTTTCTTTTCTTGGGTGTAAAAACCTGTAACTTGTGCCATGTGAAGGATGGTTCAGTATGGAGAACCAACAAATTCATGGATGTGTCTCAACAAAACAGAGAAAGGCGTCAAAGAATAGATAAGGATTTTGACCATATGGTCCAACTTGTAATTTCTGTCCTAATAATTCTCTCAATTCATTTGTCTAATTACTAACATTTGTTTAAGCATTGTAGTTGGAACTATAATTTCAATTCTCAACTATAGATGAAAGTGCATACTTATTTCCATTCCTCTAATTAAATGATAAATTAACTGATCAATAAATGAAAGGCGCTCGACAAAGAGCTTCAAAGTTCTCCGAATGCCAAAAAGATGGTGAGCCTTTATCCTAGATTCCTATGAGTTTTTTTACAACAATAGTTGACAATCTTGATTTATTTATATTCATATAGTTCCAGTTTATTTTCGATCATGTGTTTGTTTATTTATACTTTGTTGTAAGTAAGTTTTGGTTGTTTCAATTACTTTCCTTACATGTTTTATCCTTATTTGATCTGACATGTTTGGTTGCTATGAAAGTGTAGGAAAATGTGAGAATCTGAAATGATAGGAATATCTAAGTTAAGAGCTTATTCTAATTATACCACTTAATTGAAAAAAATAATCTTTTGAATTTTGAACTTTCTCTTGTAAGATGAAACAAACCCATGTTATTTCTTTTTGGTTTCCTGGGCCATTAATGACTTTGCACGTGGGTGAGGTTTTTTTTCCGTCTAAATGAGAAAAAAGATTGATTTTTGTTCCTTATCGAGTTTTGAAGGTACTATGCATAAGAAGAAGACTAATCATTCGAGTTTTGATGTATCACCTAAATTCTATAATTTTCGTGATTTCAGATTCTGCTGTGTAATAGGTCTTCTTCATATCCATAATACCTATTCATTTTTATCACTACTTGTAACTTTTCTGATGCATAGTTGGTTTTATTCTGTGTTTTTTATTTAACTTCAATTGTGAGAATGTTGATAAATTATAAGTTTAATTTGAGCTTCAAACCCACTATGAGCGTGCATAATCTATTGATCTTGAAAAGATACCCATTAGAGATCCTTTTAACACATTCGTGGATTAACATTTATTAATCTCATTTTCTATTGAATGTCTGACTCAATGTGGATTGCTATTCATTTCTTGTTCAGTTGTATGTTTAGGCGCTATGGACAATCTTACTTTAATTTAGAGAAAGAATTCAATAGTCTTCTGTGTCAGATTGTTTGCCTGTCTCTGCTTCATTGTTTACACATTTTATAAAATAGGAGGTTCTTTTTGTCCTCCCTCAATTTTTGGCACTCCACTCAACGTTGCTCTCAAGAGCCTCCTTCCATTCACCCATTTTATACAACTTATAGTAGGATATCTTAACACTGTTTCACTTGCTCCGAAGGACTATGAGGTGAACAGGTAATTGAATGCATTTTACCAGCTGATTTGATTGTGCCTTTCCAGCCTTCTTCTGTAAAATACTCCACCTATAAATGATCCAAAGTATATCTCATTACTTGGAGCTTCTGTCTATAAAGCAATGGCGAAAGCTGATAAAAATGCTGGTTAATGCAAGTATGGTCCATATCTTTCGAATGTTGATTTTATTTTACCTCTGAGTGATGATCTCTCATTCTTAATATAACATTATCGGACCATAAGAATCAAACTAGTGATATAGTAATTATTCATTCTTTCTATGAAGTGGTTTATAAATTGTCAAAGCTACAACTTAGAAAGAAATAAGAAAAGGCCTTCAAATGAATATGGTATTAAATCATCATTTGGCTATTACTTTCAAATGATCAAGTTGTTATAGGACTTGGTCATATAAGTTGTTCTTCATGGCATATGATATGGTTGTTCTATTGTGGATATATTCATTGTCCAATGTGCATGTATTTATCATGTAAGTAAGACAACAGGTCAATTTTTCTTCTTGAAGAATTTCGGAGAAGGTCATCTCTAACTCTCAGCAAACTAGATTAAAATTCCTTCCTGTGTGCTGGAATTTTCTCTTTGCTATGTCTTAGATCTTTTATTTTTTTGGTTGATTTTGATTTATGCTATGATTTTCCTCTCCTTGTGCTGGATTTGGTATTTGAGTTTATGTTTCTGTAGGTGATTACTAATGAAAATACATAATGTGATTGTGGTATCACTATCACACATATAGCTCTGTAAACTAAACTAAGTTTTGCTCGTAGGTTTGCAAGCTACAACGATGTTATATAATATTATCAAATTCTTAATATGATGTTATATAATTCTATTATGAAAACTTTGGTGAATGATTTCTTCTATATGCATTTTTTATCTGTGCTAGGTACGAGAAGCATATTGGTTCATGTATGTTATATTATCTCTAATCAGATCAAACACAGGTAGAAATTAGATTTGTTGCAATAACTGTTTATTTTTATGCTGGCTTAAAGTATTTATACTTATTCTACAGGGAATCGAACAGAGTAGTGGGCTTGGAGATATGTTTGTTTCCTATACTCACCAACTAACAACTACTCATGGTGTTTTTCTTCAGCATTGGAAAGGTCTAAAGGCACTGCATACCCTGTTGTGAAACACTACCATTCAACTTAGGTTCTTCATTTTTCATTTTTTAGAGTCAAATTTTCATTTTTTTTATATTTTTCATTATTGGAACAAGTTTGCTTGTATATTTTAAGGATAAGTTAGTTAGTTTTCAAGATAAATTTATTTGTAAGTTGATCAAATGAATAATGTAAAATTTTGTTAAAATGATTAAATGTTAATGTTGTCAATTATTATAATGGTGTTCTCTATGTTACGTAAAATTATGTTTTGAAAGTGTTTAATATGAATACTTGACTATAACAATGAACCTTATAGTACCTCACTTTATAGGATATAAATACTTGTGAATGTTAATTCAAAAGTATTAAAAACACATATTGAATTTATTCAACAGGAGTTCGAAAAACCTATTAAACAACGTTCTACAGGAATCGGAAAACCCTGTAAAAAGTGAGATACCACAGGGATCTTCACAGGAGCCATTGCGCCTCGTGAAAAATGAAGACTTCTAATATGAGGGGTTGTCACAGGCGCAGCATGATCCTTATGGATTACGTTTCACGGGGATATCCACCTCTTGTAGAATGTCATATTTTTTGTAGTGATCACAATTCTCATTAATAATCCATGCTTGTTTGGCTAACAATGCGGTATTGACGTTCCTGAGGCCAATACCATATTTAATTTTACTCTTACACAGTTTCAATTGAGAGCACCATCTAAGACCAATTCTATCACTATCCTTAGACCACCAGAAAGCAAAAATAGCATATTGAAGCTTTATGTAGATAGATTTAGGAAATTCAAAAATATGCAAGGCATATAAGGGCAAGGCTTTAGCTACAGCCTTTAAAAGAACCTCTCCCCCCCCCCCCCAACAGATAAAATATTGGATCTCCAATTAGAGACCCTGCTATCCATTCTTTCAAGAAGGGTAGCATATAAAGAGGTTTTAGAAGAGCTCTAGTTAATAGTCAGACCTAAGTAGTGCTCCTGATTAAAACTAATAGGGATATTCAAAATGTTAGCAAGCGAAGTTTGTTTAAAAATATAGGTGTTTTGCTAAACCATAAACAACTTTTCCTAAGGTTAACATTCTGACCAGAAGCATTACAATATCTGTCAATGCATAACTTAAGATTATGACAAGATTTAGCATTAGCTTCACAAAAAAGAGACAATCATCAGCAAACAGAAGATGAGAATGGGAGGACAAGTTCTTCTCTTGATAATAGGATCAATCAAACCATCAGAAATAAAGTTATTTAAGAATCTAGAAAGAGATTCAGCAACCATCATAAGAAGGTAGAGAGATAGATGGTTTCCCTGTCTAAGGCCTCTTTTGAGGCTTAAAAGATCCACAAGGAATACCGTTAATAATGATTCTACAACTAACATATGAGATACATTGCATAATCCAATTAATCATAAAATAATGAAAGCTAAATTTAAGAAGCAGTTTCTCAAGGAAAGACCAATCAATTCTATCAAAAGCCTTAGTCATATCATTTTTCATAGCCATAACACCTATTCTACCTCTTTTTTAATATGATAAAATGATTCCTGAGCAATAATGATATTGTCTTGAATCAGCCCCCCACTAACAAAAGTAGCCTGATTCTCAGAAATAAAATAAGCAAGGGCTTAATTTTATTAACAATAATTTTAGAGAAAACTTTATAACTAAAATTACAAAGAGCAATAGGCCTGAAATCACTAGGATTTTTAGGCTGATTAACTTTAGGAATGAGAGAAATAAAAGTCTCATTAATAGAATTGGGCAAATAACTTCTATCAAAGGAGTATAAGGCTGCTTTCCAAAGGTCATTGCCAACTAAGTCCCAATTTTTTTGGTAGAAATAGCCAGACATTCCATCTGGACTAGGGGCTTTACTCCCACCCTAAAAAAATAATGAGAAAATGGAGAAGAGAAAGATAACAACGATAGTATGAATGAATTTTTTTCCTGGTTTGTATTGAACGAATATGTTTACAACTAGCTTCTATTTATCAGGTATTTCTTTAATTTTACAGAATCTAATCAAATATTTCTAAGAATAAAATTATCACCATATTCATGGGATTATCACCATATTCATTAGATTACCCGAATATTCTCCTAGAATTATGTACATTAGTTGTAACTACTAAATCAACTCTATTCGATCGAGCCTACGGTCTTGATTTAGCTTTTCCCGTTCTGCCATGATGGCGATCTTCCCATTTTGTTATGACTGGTTCCCCTCTGTACACATGGATTGATGGGGATTTTGTGCTTGTTCATTCGTTAAGATGTAGTGATGGTAATTCATTGTTCACGTATGTCTCTGAAAATAAGAGATGTGATTCCCAAGAAATCTTTTAGCAGCCTTCCACCAATGGTGAATTGTTTTTTTCCTCATTTGTGATTATTTCCTCCTTGCCTCTGTTGCTAAGAGGCTTAATTGATTGGATCTCCTACTTTTTTTTTCCATTTGTTGAAATCTGCAAACATAAATAATGTATAGGGATAACAATATAATTAATGATATAGATAAGGAATGTGTGTACTACTTCGTTCGTCGCTTTGTTTTCCATTCCTTGTACTTTATTAGAACAATTGAGTGTGTTGCAAATCCAATATAACTCTGTAGCTTGACAACTTTGTAAAGGATAAAGTATTGACCGTCGGTTGTTGGGTGTTACAATTGAGGTGAAGCAAGTGATTAATGGTTTAGTTAAAGAGAATAAGATTGAAGAAGCAATGAAGGTTGTGGAATAGGGGAATTCAAAAAAGTTCTTTGATTACATAAAATTGCCTTTGATGATGACTACTTAAGGGGAAATCGTACTTGTTTGTCCTTCAATTTATCTTACTAATTTTGCTAAATTACATGGTCAAGAATCACACTTCAGTCTCCCTTATTCCTAAACTTGTTCAACCTTAGTTAATGACTTCAAGCCTATTTCCTGCTGCAACCTTGTTTAAAAATGCATCTCCAAGCTGCTTGCTAATAGGCTGAAGGGTGTCCTCCTTCCATGGTTGGTTAGTGAGAACCAGAATTCTTTTGTTCTTGGAAGAAGGATTGCTGACAACATTTTCCTTTCTCAGGAGCTTGTGTTGAATTATCACAGATCCTCTCACTTAGCTAAGTGTGCCATTCAGGTTGAACTCTTGAAAGCCTATGATTGTGCCAGTTGGAAAATAATTGAAAAATGTCTGAACATCACTGGTTTCCCTTTAGTATTCACTAAGTGGATCATGGTATGTATCACCTCTACTTCTTTCTCTATCAACATTAATGGAGAGCTTATGGCTATTTTAGAGGAGCTAGAGGTCTGAGGCAGGGGGATCCCATCTCCCCTTATTTGTTCGTGCTAGTCATGGAGGGCCTTACTAGTTTTCTTCGGCATGCCTCCACCTTGCCTGGCTTTAATTTCCACTAGAGGTGGAAGAAGTTGATAATAGTTAACCTTTGCTTTGCTGATGATATTCTCATCTTCTCTGAAGGGGATCAAAGTTCTGTGAGTCTTATTAGAGACAATTTGGATGTATTTTTCAAACTTACTGGCCTTAAGCCCAATCAGCTAAAAAGTCAGATCTTCTTCTCTGGTATTTCTAAGTCGGGCTGACTTGCACTGAGCTTTTTGGTTTTTAAAGTTGCTCCCTCCCTGTTAGATATCTTGGCTTATCTTTANGTCCATATTGTACTTGTATTGTCTCAGAAAAGTGTCAGTCTAGTCTTTACATCTCTGAGTATGTTGACCATCTAATTGGATGTGCCAGCGAGATGCAACCCCCAATCAAACTGTCTTGAGAAAAAAATGGATCAACAACTTATCATCATGCTTGGATGTAGTCTTTAATCTGCAATACACAATAAGGTGACTCCTCAGGCATGTACTGTCATCATACCTTTCAAACCCATGAAGTTTAAATTTGTGAGGGATGATTATATCTAGGACCAGACATAATTGGGTGACATCAATGGTACCGTATGCATATGTTCCTTCAATAGCACACAACATCTCTTCTAGAAAATCCAACTTATCACTCATTAGTGGAATTTCGCTTAGTTTGAAAATGAGCTTTTGCGCTTTTGGGTCATCGAGATCAGGTATGATGATTCGCTCATTATCATCTTCTCTTTGTGAAGTGAAAACTTGATTGTGGTCAGGTGCCACTGTTGGAGTGCCATACCCAAATTTTCTTGAATGCATCAATTTTTTGGGACTTGGAAACATCTAGTGCTGCACATTTATTGGTATTGATGGAGCATAGAATTGGTTTGTTTGATGACATCAGTAGAATGGAGTGAATCCAAGAGGGTAAAGTGGAGTATCAACGTTGATCTCGTGGTGATGGAGCCCTTTTACGGATTTTCAATCATGCTTTTCATTTGTTGGTAGCGAGAAGTTGCAGGACTCTGCCTATTTGTTCTTTCAGCTCTTAAATTTCATGTTTCATTATCTCTCGTGATTATTTTTTCTTGTTCATCAATGATTCTAGCTTGAGATTATGCTATTTAAGGATAATGGAGGTGCACCCAATATATTATTTTTCAAAAAAAAAAAAGAAAAAAGAAAACTACATTAGCATATGCATGAGGGAAAGAAAGAAACTATAATGCATGAAGGAACGAACAAAGTTTCATTGCATGAGAGAGTGAATAAATCCTATAAAATAATGAAGCAAATGATGAACCTATGATGCATGTACTAAAGTTAAACTTATAATGTACAAAAGAAATAATGAAAATTCCAATACATGATATAAATAATTATATATAAATCATGAGTTTAGAAAAAATGTTGATGGATGGAGTTAATGACAATTCTAAAAGATGGAGGAAAATAAGATTCGCCCCAAAAAATTTATTGTACTTGTATGCCAAAATAATAACAATGATAATCAACGATGAATGTAACGATGAAACATTTATGGTGGATGAGGATGATGATGAGGATGACGACGACCATGATGATGATGACCATGATGATGATGATGAAGATAACTCGTTTCAAAAAAATTGAAAACAAATTATAGCAAATATCAAGTATCACATATATGTTCAACATGACCTACCTAACACAATTGGGAGACCCTAGGATTTGGTTTTGATTGCTCATTATGGGAGGCTTTAAGGTTATCTGGATATGTGTAGTTATGGTCTAAAACTCTTAAAAGACTCTCAGGCTGTCCACATTGTTATCCAAATGGAGTAGCAGAGGCCTCAAACGATATCCCGAGAGGGTCGACCTGAGTGAGAACTTTCATGAGCCTGAACGGGAATCTCAATTTCACGAAGGCATTCCACTACTCATTCTCTCTAATCCTGAAAGAATTCTCGGGTATGGGGCTAGTGTATGTGTGTGAATTAGAAATTATGTAAAGAAATATACATCGTAAAAAATAAGCTATACACAACTACAAACATGAATAAGAAAAATGATGAATCAAATAAATAAACAAAGAACCACACAAAAATGGTAGCATGTGTTACAAATTTTGCTTGACTCTGTGGTAGCTATTAAAATGCCAAAGTATATATCAAACTTCAACTTAATATATCTAGAGTATATATAAAATGGGGCTACGAAGAGAGAAATATTTTTAAACAAAAATTACTGTCACTACTTCTTGAAATTCCTTAATTGTCTTTCATGAATCTTAAAATTAAATATTAATAATTTAAAATTAAATTATTAACAATCAATTATATAATTTAAATTCAATTATGATAATTTTATGAAATGAAAATAAAAATGCATGAAAAATATAAAAGAAAAAGAATTACATGTAAATGTATTAGTCAAAACATATGATTAAAAAGAATTGAGTTTGAAGAACTATATATATGTGAATAAAATTCAATATATTCTTATGAATTCTACAAATAACAATGCTTTATATAATTCTTTTTTTCACATGTGTTTAGTACATTTTCATCTTTTAAATATTACATTGAGTGAATACGTCGTACCTCTTAGAAATTATCTATATCTTTAATACTTATAAAAAACATATATCTATAGTATATATATTAATTAAAAGAGGGGAAGCAATGGAGAAGCTGGACAATGATATCCACATGTTTTTCTGTTAATCTTAAAATATCTTTAAAAGTTCATTTATCATATTCTCATTCGTTGTTATTATTATTTTTTATCAGCAGTCACAAACTATGTTCACTTGGCCCACCTAAACAGCGATAAATCTAACCAATATCATTTTTTAGACCGATTGCGTCCCTAGTGGAGTCGCCAAGCTGTCGCAACGTGCATGTGATGCAGAGCGGCGATTGAAAATTCACTTTTATTAAAAAAAAAATCAGAGTCGTCACCAATTATTTTAGGGCGTGATTGGTCACCCAATTTTTAAAACAAAAATTTTAGTCTACGAAAACTCAAATTTGGTTCTGGAGTCATTTGTGTGTGGGGAAGGTACTAAGACACCACAACACTCATTGTAATAATAGTTATCAAATTTAATCAAATGATATCCAAATTATATTTTGAAACGATGTTAAAGAAATAAATAAATAAAAGTGAAAGAAATTAATTTTTGAATGTTCCATTAGGTACATTTTTGTATTATAAAATGAATCAAAATAAATGACATTTAATGGGTTGTACAAAGACCATTGAAAAATTATTTTTTTTAAATTTTTTTTTTAAAATTAAAGCATTATTGGAGCTATTCTCGGTAGGCAAAAAATAACTCCTCAACTCATTAGTTCGGTATCCCAAAAATCTCAAATCCCGTCATCGGATTTTTAGTGTAAAATTAAATTGATAAAGATAAGATGATTCAAATTTACATGCTATTATTGTAAATCATGCATATACATATTGGTATAATTAAAAGGGAAATGAAGCATGACTCACATTTTAAATATGATAATATAAGAGTGCTACAAAAATAAAGATATAAATAAAGTTATACTAATAGTTAAAAAAAGGTAAAAGACATAAATAAATGAAAAATTAGAATCATATGTAGTTGTAGAATGGAAAAGTAGAAAAAATGTGTAAAGTGGTTAGAATCATATGTAGTTGTAGAATGGACAAGTAGAAAAAATATGTAAAGTGGTTAGAATCATATGTAGTTGTAGAATGGAAAAGTAGAAAAAATGTGTAAAGTGGAGATTATATGTAAATCATGGTAAGAAGGGAAATACAAAAGACAAACCATAAAATTCATTATATAGTAGATCGAAAAGGAGAAAAAAAAGGTTGAGAGCTACGACTTTAGGGGGAACAACAAAGCTGCGGACAACAGCTTTGGCTGCGGACAACAGCTTTGGTCCATCCTTCAATTGTTTTTTTAATTTTCATTTATAATTTTTTTTATTTTTTATTTGTAGGTATAAAAATACCCTTTTCTCTTTGATTAGTAGTCTACTAGTTATCATTAATTTTTTAATAATTATTAATCAAATAGCAATGATAAATTATAGACAATAACTAGTTAGACCGAACGTTATAAAAAATAATAGATAAAATCTCAAAAATAAAATAAAAAAATTTGGATATAAATATATTTTTTTTTTACTTTTAGACTACTTAGTTTATCAATTATTATTTTTTCTTTCTTCCACTATTGTTAATCAAATAACAAAAGAATTATCATGGAAGGTAACTAGTTCAAACAAGTATCACAAAAAAGATCTAAAAATCCTAATGAGGATATTAAAAAGGGATACAAAGCTTTAATTTTTACATAATCCTTATCCATATAAATGTTTAACTCTCTATATTATATTTTATGTAGTTTTATATATGAGAAAATTATCATAGGGGATTTTTGGCGTACAATGTACATTTTCAATCTATTAAAGAGTAGATTTACATTGAGTTAATATTTGCACCATTCAAAAGGCTTCATTCTCATAAGACTCTCCTCTTTCTCATTCCAAAAACCTCTTATTTCTCTATCCAAAATCACCTTCTCCTCTCTCTAAAAAAACACCCTCTTCAAATGAAGGATTCACTCATTATTTATAGATAAAATTAGGGTTTACCTTTTTTGTTTTTAATCTTTTTGCTCATTTTTAAAAAAAAAAAAAATTAGTCCTTGGATTTTTTTTCTCATTTTTAGTCTTTGGGTTATTTATCTATTTTAGAAATTATTTTTTTATTTTTAAAATCACACACAGTATTAGACTAGTAAATAAACTAATAATCAAAATGTGTATATTTAAATTATTAATCTTAACAAAATACGATATCTACAACACTTTACAAGATTAAAAGTGGATTCTTCTGTGCTAATAATAGTAAAAGACTTAAATAAATTCTTCTTAAATTACTAGGCTCCGCACTTGATCAGATATTAATTAAATTTGTTGTAGAACCCCACTATCCATAACAACTATACGGTAATATATTGTCATGAAAACATTTGTCCTAAAACATGACCCCATTTTTCGTGACGACTATTTGTGAAAGATAATGTCTAGTCGTCGTCATAAATTTTGAACTGCCAAGAAAATAATTTATGTTTACGATGGTCGTAACCAAACCTATCATAGACTTGTTAACCGCCGCAAAAACTATGTCGGTTTACAAGAGTGCGTGTCCTAGACATCGTAAACAAAGTTAACCGTTGTAAAAATGAGACTAACACCAAATATATTAACGGTGGTTCATAGATCCACCGTCAACCAAAATACTTAACAATCAAGTCAAAAATATTTGTAAGAACTGTCGAAAGAAATATTTCGTAACATTCGTAAAATAATTTTTTTGCTGAGTTTCGGACTGTCAGGTTATTAATTGTCCTCTTATTGTGAAATACTTTTTGCAACTCTTTACAAGTGAAGTCATTCTGCCAAATCCGGAGCCAATCTATTAAGATTGCACGATTAAAATAAAAAGATAAATTAATTTGTACCTTTAAATTTTGAGTCGTTCACAAATTATTATTTTTACTAGATTATCATTCTAGATTATCATTCTTTCTACTGCTCCCCCTCACCCTCTGCAATTGAGTTTCTTCTTTCATTTTATGGGTGATGAACAATATTTGTTTTCTGACAACCTTGTTCTAAGTTCTGATTATGAATCACTTTAATATAAGCTGATGGGTAATATAATCTCTTCAGATTTTTCTCCTTTTATTCTACGCATGTTCACACCATAACTTTTCTGGAGGATGGATAACCATTACATGCAGCATAAAGGCAAGACATGCTAGAGAAGAGAAGGTTCAGGAAGAGAAAAGATCTATAACTGCCCAAGATTGAAACGATGTTCTATTAAACAAAAGCCAGAAACAGTATTGCTCTCGAAAAAATTGATTTTGGTGGAGAATCGAAATAAGAAAAGCATAAAAAGAAATGATTGGTATCAAAGAGCTGAATTGAGTCAAATCCAGCAACACCTTAGCCATCTAATATTCCCCTATATTACATCTTATTATTTCATTATGAAGTTTCACATCAAATGGGGTCATGGCTTCCACAGACACTTTTTTTTAGAGGAGTTGAGTCGTGGGATAGTGTTGGGAATGGGAAGCGGAAATTTAGGGACTTGGGTCTTTTAGTTTTTTCTTAGTGTAAATTAGTTTATTTTGTGGTTTTTTAGTTATTAATAATTTTAATTTTAATTTTAATGTAATTAAAAAAAATCTGTTAGGTTTTAACGATAGTTAACGAAGAGGGGTATAAATTTAATCCTCATAATTTAGAAGTATTTAATGTTAAATAAATAATTTAAAAATATAAATTTTCGACCAGATAAATTTTAGGGATGTAAATTAAAATTTTCATTGAAATAAAATAGATTTTTCATTAAAATAAAATAGAAAATGATAGAAATATGTCAACGAAAATATTGTCTTCCATCGTAATTGATATCTCAAAACATCCACGTCGACAACCACTACACTAAAAATAGTAAATACGGAGTTTGCAAAAATCTTGAACCTGTCTTCCTTTTTTAGTTGTTCAAGTTGTTGAAATATATCAAAACACATTTTCATCTTTTTTCTGGATAATAGAAATCCCATCCTTCCGTTCAGAACAACTTCTTCGATGAAGGCGTGCTTCCTTAAAATCACCTGCATGTTTCTCTTGATCTAATTCTATAAACTTGGCATTCCACATTAAGTTTTCCTCCTTCATGTTATGCTCATTCATTTGTTTCAGTTCTTAATTCCAGCCTTTAGTTAAAATGTACTGTTGGAGTCACAAAATGCCGCAGAATCTTTACTTGACCGAGAGTTCCCAAAGCCATGGTCACTATGCCCGTCTCTACCGGAGAAATTCTGAAGCTGCTGATGAATAAAAAAAACCAATCAATAGTCAAAACTCATTTATTAATGCTTATAAATCACCTACATCAATAAATTATACTTACAATCTTTTTGGCACGTTTATATTTATTAGTAAATAAATAGTAACTTCCATTGAATAAGTTTTAAAGAATTGCATACTCCTTATCACTTATTCCACCAATCATGCTAGTTTATTTTTTCGAGTTCCATGGTTATAATCTCATCTATTATCGTTCCCTTAGTTGCAACAATAGAAAAGTCTATAATAAATATACATACAATTATATTTAAACAAAATTGAAACTAACACATGGTACATAATATATTATTACAAAAAAACTCAGGAGTAAGATGAGATTTTACAAACTCATCTCAATGAAGTTATTTTCGGTGGATGCCTCAAAACATCATGTTCATCCACAAAAGGGAAACTACGTGTAACTCTGGAAAGACTTAAAGTCACTATATTTCGATGGTCTATACCATGATTTTTTTCTTGTATGTTGGTTCCACCACATATTCGATCTACACCAATAATTGTTAAACTGACAACTCACAAATCATAATTAAAGAGTAATCAACACAAATACCTCGACACATTTATATACATTCTCCTTCAGCACTGTTGGAACATAATCATAATCCTCGTACTTTATTAGAACAATTGAATGTGTTGCAGATCCAATATAACTCTGTAGCTTGACAGCTTTGTAAAGGATTTTTTTCCTCACACTCAAAAAATAATGAGAAAATGGAGAAGAGAAAGATAACAACGATAGTATGAATGAATTTTTTTCCTGGTTTGTATTGAACGAATATGTTTACAACTAGCTTCTATTTATCAGGTATTTCCTTGATTTTACAGAATCTAATCAAATATTTCTAAGAATAAAATTATCACCATATTCATGGGATTATCACCATATTCATTAGATTACCCGAATATTCTTCTAGAATTATGTACATTAGTTGTAACTACTAAATCAACTCTCACCATTCAATCGAGCCTACGGTCTTGATTTAGCTTTTCTCGTTCTGTCACGATGGCGATCTTCCCATTCTGTTATGATTGGTTCCCCTCTGTACACATGGATTGATGGGGATTTTGTGCCTGTTCATTCGTTGAGATGTAGTGATGGTAATTCATTGTTCACGTATGTCTCTGAAAATAAGAGATGTGATTCTCCAAGAAATCTTTTAGCAGCCTTCCGCCAATGGTGAATTGTTTTTTTCCTCATTTGTGATTATTTCCTCCTTGCCTCTATTGCTAAGAGGCTTAATTGATTGGATCTCCTACTTTTTTTTCCATTTGTTGAAATCTGCAAACATAAATAATGTATAGGGATAACAATATAATTAATGATATAGATAAGGAATGTGTGTACTACTTCGTTGGTCGCTTTGTTTTCCATTCTCACTGACACACTCCTTAGAAATATACAACTTGGCTTCCCATATATTTCACTCATAATTTATTACCCATTATTTCTTTTAGCCGTTACGTCTTCCCATTTTCAGTTATCTTTTATCTAGAATGTGCAGCATGAATTTTAAATATTTTGTTTGACAAGACACACCTTCTTTCCTTTTTAGATATCATCCTTTCATTCATCAGTTCCGATGACGGTTTATCCCATCATGCTGTCAGTCACGCCTTTCTGTCACCAAGTACCTGCGAAACATCCATTCGTTTGCCCGTGTCAAAATTTATGAAGCATTTCCCATTCTTCTTTTCTGTCTGCGGTTTATTAAAGGTTCCTTCCATTTCATTCCTTCCTCACTTTTAGCTCTTGTTCTGCGTAAGTTCTTCTAAACTCCTTCTTCTTTCTCTTGTTCCTTCTAGTTTTTATGCTCCCGAGTACCATGGAAGACAATACTGAATTTAAGCCCACCGTCCCATTAGTTAGTAATCCGAGTGGATTCGCACAATTTATGGACCACTACGGAGACGTCTTTCCCTCCGACGTTGTATGTGCCCTAGGGGAGAGTAAGGCTACGGGAGTGTCGATGTAGATAGCTTTAGCCCTTAAACTTCATTTTTCTCCATTTCTTCATGAATTCCTTTATACTTTTGGTCTTGCCCCGTCTAAGTTTACTGCAAGCTCTTATAGGGTTCTTCTTGGCTTTGAGGCCATGAATAGGAGATATAATTTAGATTTAGGCTTAGGAATAGATGAGCTCTGATATTGTTACATAATTAAGTGCCGAGACGAGAGCTACTACCTTGCCCGTCACCCGTCTGAACAGAGAGGGCAGTTGATAACCAATATCCCGAAGGGAGAAAAAGGTTGGGAACAGGGAACTATTTTGGTTAGCAGGAACTGGTGGCGGAGATGGTCGCTAGATAATTCCCAAAAGCTGGGCAATTTTCATTAAGTTGTCGGAGCTTCGGTTCCTCAATATTTCTTTAATTTCTTTCTTATATCTTTTGTTTCCTTCTTCCTAATGAATTTCTTATTTTTGTAGATTACAAGAAGAACAAAAAGATTTACTTATCAAAGGAATCTAAGGAAAGGATAACTACCGCTTACCATTGCCCAGAGTGAAAGAGGTACGAGCTACTTGACCCGAGGATAGAGGTTAATGTTGCCTTCATCCCAGCTGCGATTCCCGTTCCCTTAACATCTACTCAACCATCTTCTCCCGAACTCCCAAAAGGTATCCCTATCCCCTCTTTCCATTCTATTTCTAATGACTTCATTTCAGGTTCTTCTGGATATTCTAATTCAATGGAAGAGGAACGGGTAAAAGGTATGTTCCAAACGGCAGTTGAGAGTGTCAAAATGGTGAAGCACCTTCGCAGCAGTCTGCTCGACAACAACTGCGGAATGAGTGTTCGTTCGAGAACATGCACTTCAAATTCCTCCCAAGCTGCACCTGCTTCTCCATCTTCTCTTATTTTACATACCAAAGATGAAGACCCTTCAGAGCGTTCAATGACCCCCCATCCAGCTCTCTCCTGCCATATGTGCAACATGAGCTAACTCCCGCCTCTGTTTCCGATCCTCAAAGGAGGACTGAAGAGATTACTCTTTGGAAGTGGAGGAGGTATTCCAGTGCTCCCCCTATTCCCGCTGATGTCAATTTCCTAAATGACCATCGATCCATTCACATCGTGCTTCAAAGAATCTAGTCTAAAGATGATGAGGCTACGACCCATGGTGTTAGTGCGGGCAACCTTCTTTGCTCGTTAAGCCATGACCTGATGAGGGTATCATTTTTTGTTTCTTGACTATTTATTTCAGTATTCTATTTTTCCGTTCATTCTCACTCAAGTTTTCATCCGTTTTCGCTTTTCAGGCTGTCATCCACCACAATGCCCTTCAGGAGCATTATCTATCTTGTGAACAAACTATGTTCACCCCTAAGAAAGAAGTTGTTGAGTGCCATGGTGTTTTTGACCATCACAAGGCCGAGAACGATTGTATGAAGAGAAGCGAGGCTGATCTTCCGGGAACCATGGAGAGGTTGGCTTAAGATATGGCTACAATGATGGAGGAATGTCAGAAGCTTGAGGAGTCTTAAAAACCGTGAGGGAGTCTTTGGTCACAACTGAGTTAGCATGTTCCTAGGCAGAAAAAAAGGAGAGGGAAGAGTTTTAGACGTTGTTCGACGAAGCCGAGCAAATGGTTTATAGCTTAGGCTATGAAGATGGCGTAGAGAACTTTCCCCCAAGATGCCGTTTGTTGACATCTCTTCCACTCAGACTGAGATGAATGCCTCCACTGAAGATGTCATGATCAATGCTCCTGACCCGTGACCATTGCCGATCATGCTGGGACTACGGGAAATGCTATAGTGGGAGCTTCTGTTGAAGAAGAGATGGTGGCTCCTTAAGCTTCTTTTATGTTTCCCCGCATTTTCTTTTGTCCTTCCTTTTTAGCTTTCCCATTATTTTTTTATATATGTAACTTTTGTACTTCTGGCTTCAGTTAATGAGAACTTTATCTTTTGTTGATCCTAAATATTTTATAAACACTGAAAGAATCTTGCAACTAAAAGAACTTGCAATAATTTACGCTATGACTTATGAAATTTATTTCTTAAAGAAATTTTTGCTAGTATTGTCCATTGTAGGACTTATAGTATTTAAAGTTAGATCTGTTGGCACGTCTGTTCTCCCTTTCCCATGGACTTTGATTTCTACTTTTTGGTCCTTTCTTAGGGAATATTACAACTCAAGCTATATGGAATATTACATTTTTCGGCAATTATTATATGGGGTGAATTTTCAAAAATTTCAAAATATATAAGTATACTTGTAAATATCAAAAATTACATTTTACCAATATCTAATAGCAATCTGATTGCAGATAGATCTTGGATTAGATATAGTTGCTTGTTAAAAATGCAAGGGAGAGAAAAAACATTTTCCTCTCCCTCTCTGTTGCTGTCGAAGAACGCTTGAAGGAATTTTGCCAATTCAGAAATTCTCCGATACGAGGTATATGTGAAAAACTTAATTTTAACCTTACTTCTCATTAATGTCGTATACGCATACTCACATGTTATTCGATTTTAAGCTATTTAATTTGATTAAATAAGTTAATTGGAAATAATTTTGATATCATGTCCAAGAACCGTTCGTGGTTTAAACTTATTTTTAATTAATTTTAAAACCAACCAGTCCTAGCAATTGGTATCAGAGCAATATGTTCTTGATTATGCATATTGATATTTGAAACGAACGTATCATGAAATTTTATGGATATTGACATATGATTTTGTATGGTAGATTCAAAACTGTTTTGAATGTGTTATGTGATTCGATCCCTAACTATTGGCTCTAATCATTTTTTTTACAATTTAGAATTGATGTACGTTAGATTTGAGGTATAGGATATTATGTAATTTATTTTGTTGAAAAAGTTATAATTTTATAAATTTGATGTAAAATTGTCATCGCCTCCAAATCGTAGTCAGAAATCGCACGAAACTGTTGT
>QANY01003752.1:1346878-1515090 GCA_003255025.1 Datisca glomerata | reverse complement strand
GATTCTTGCATTATTCATTTATCATCATGATTAATGTTTACGTATGCGTGGATTATAATTTTAATAATTAAATTTAGATTTTGTTACTTCTATTATTTAATTTTCACTAAAAAGGCCGACGATGGACTTTGAGATTTTTGGGATACCAAACTTCTCGAACTACTGAGGTGAGGAGTTATTCTTGGGATACCGAAAATAACTCTAATAATGTTTTGATTTTAAAAGATATGAGAATACGAAAAATGTATTTTTTTAATGGTTTTTGAGCCACCCATTAAAAAGTAATTTATTTTGTTCATTTCTATGATACAAAATTCCTCAAATGGGACATTCAAAAAATAAATCTCTTTAACCTTTTGCATTAAAATAAAAAAATGGATAGCATTTGATCAAATTTGGTAACCATTTTACAATGGGTGTTGTGGGGTGCTAATACCTTCCCCACACACAAACGACTCCCGAACCAACTTTGAGTTTTCGTAGACCAAAAAAATTTTCATCTTAAAATTGGGTGACCAATCACACCCTAAAATGATTGGTGGCGACTCTAAATTTCTTTTTCCTAAAACAAAAATAAATTTTTTTAATCGCCGCTCCGCGTCACACGCACGTTGCGACACCTACCAAACAACATAACAATACTTATTAACAAAGTAAATATAGCCACTCATACCATTCTAATTTTTGACACGGGACTTCTCAAAAATAATTTCTGAAAATAACATCTTTTAAAAGACTACAAAATCTCAAAATCTTTAATCTTGATATCAAACTATATCACCCGCAAGTCGAGTGAGGTTACTTCAATAATTTATATAAATAACATGTAAGCTATGTAAACAAAATTCTGCGATATTTAATGAAACAACATATTTATTAGAGAAAAACACAAAACACTTTTCTAAAATAAAAGATTATAAATTTATTAATAAAACTTCCCTTAAGCTATAATAATATTTCAAAGATCTTCCATTAATCACAAACAAAAGATCAATTTTAAAAATAGTAGGTTGATTAACTAATTAAACTCAATTCTCATCGTGTCTCTGAATGCTTAAAAAGACTCTTCACAATTATCACTATGATTCTTATCATATGAAAAATTTAATATAATATGGTGAGTATAAAATATACTCAGTAAGTAAAATGTTACACATACTTAGAAACACACATGCACATCCAAATCCATTTTAAATCATTAACATAAGACTTGTGTTTTTCATACATTTTATCATATTATTTTCTTTGCTTTAACTTTACATTTTCATTACATTCTTTCTGTGTAAGCTTTTCGTCACATTCTTTTCTTTACTTTAGACATATTTACTTTTTCCGTTGCACTCTTTTTTTTTATATTATTCACTAGCCCACTTCTGTAATGTTTAGCCAATCAGAAATAGTGGGTCATTATTATTAAAACTTGTTCGACTACCGGATCTTTGGTAGTATCGCTGGACAAGCCAAACGAGTATTCATTAACATTAACATTTATCATTAATCATTAAATATTATTGGGTCCGCCAATCACGTATATCATTTCTCACTCACCTCTTTCATAACATAAACACATACACCAAGTCTTTTAAGTCTTTATTTATTATTTATTTATTATTTTATATACATTAATGTGTAGGCTTATACATATTCACATTCATTATCAAAATGATTTATACACATCATCAATAACATAATAATACACAAATAAGCATAAAGTCACACATGATAATTATCACATGTGTGAGATTCACTTACAAAGGATTAAACGAGAGCACCACGACATACAAACACCCATTATAAATTTTCAGAGTATAGCAATAATTTAAGTATGCTTAAGATTTTACTTATTTGACGTCCTTAGTAAAATCAAATGATTAGTGAATGTTTCGAGTTGGTAACGCTCAAAGTGTCAAAACTATTAAGTTTTACACATTAAAATATTTTATAAATTCTAATTAGTTATTGAAGACAAAGTAAAAATTTTATCATTTAAGATATATAAGGTAGAGAGTGAAAATTGAATCTTTAATCAGGAATAAGAACCCTAAATAGCACACATAATCAATTAAAAGAAAACCTAAAATTGGATGGAGTTCTTATTCTTTAATAGCACTCTCTTAATTTCTTCACAAAACTAACATTAAAACTATTAAAATCTAATAACTTCACATCATGGTCTTTTTGTTTTAACTCTAGCATTATATTAAATTAGTGACAATAACATGTTCAGTTTAAACTAACATTTATATGCATAACAAGTCCAACATGATTCAGCGAATTCAATTTTTCATGTATATAGTTTTGGTGATTATCTCGGCAAAGAAAAACTTTCTCACACATTTTCATTAGTTAAATGATACTCATTAACAAAAAAACTTCAATGTCATATTTAAAAAGTTATCAAGAACTTTAACATAGATTTTCAGATTCAACAAACGTAACAATTCCCTCGAATTCCAAAACCTCTTGCTAACAATTTTCAAAAGATTGATGATAGACGCTATTATTCTGACGAAATGTTAGACTTACTAAATCGTATCGAAACTTTCTGAAATTTTAATAGTATATAGATTCATAACTTAAAGATCATGCTGTAAAAATTTCAGACCGAAACGAGTTTGTTTGGATAGCCATGTTTTACTCGTTTTACAAGCTGTCACAAAATATAGTTTTGAAACACTTATGCTTATAACCTTGTCTTTGTTCATGTTAAGTATAGAACCCGAAAATAATTCTTTTGACGAAAATAAAACACCGTATCTACATGAAAAGTAAGTTGTAACCCATTAGCTTATGCACAAAATAAATCATTAAAATAACTTTAAATGATTATTAGGATTAGACAACTTATCTCACACGTGTCTAAAATCATATAATAGAACATGAACTCTTCTATTAAAATAATAGTTAATGCATGTAACTTTTATGTGTAGGTGCATTACAGTATGTCATACATAAATTATTCGAGGTTTGATTTCAATATTTTAAGCATAAAAAGAACATCAAACTCATTCACCATTCATACATTCATACTTTAAGAAAGGTAAAGACTTTATTTAAACTTCCATAAACACAAAATCTCTATAAATTGAATCATTCAAGAAAAGTTACTAAAAATGTCTCTTTTTTTATACTAAAACGTTTAGCTTTAAAGGACTACACTACAAACATAGTGAAAGGAAGTTTAGATTTTGACAAATCTCAAACTCTTGCTTAATTCTTAATTGTTACAAAACCGCTTCACAATTACTCCTTTCCCACACACAAAGAAGAGAAATTTAAGTTGAATGATCCTTGTGGGTAGGTGGCGGCGGCAGCCTAAGAAACAAACTCATTCTTGGACATTTGAGAGAGACGTTTAAAGGGGCATACTCCCTCCCAAGTCGTACCACAAGTACTTAAAGAAAAACAATCTGTCTCAATGCCGATTGAAAGAAAGTTAGGGATTTTAAACAGATAAAATTGGGGTTAAATGTGTCTCCTATTAATTCACACACAGTTGTAAATGATTGAATACTTTATTCATGCTAATGCAGCTACATGCAAAAATATTTGAAACATAACATACTCAAGTGAGAGAAATAAGGATACCCATTTTGTTTCCTAATCCAAGATCGAACATAGAATTGTGTCACCCAAGTAAACAAATTACGCCAATTATGATAAACTCATTTTTCACACAAATTCACAAAACAATAATTCATCATATATCTTAAATTTGTACCCTTGAGGTCAAAACAGTACTTTCTAATAAGAAAGTGAATAAAATAACTTATGGAATCACTAGGTGTCACACAATCAAAATTGTCTTAGAATTAAATGGTTACTTATCACCATACATAAACAATCATAAGAAATAAATGGCGATGACTCAAAATTTAACTTAGGTACATTTGAGTCGTTAAATCACCTCGGAGCGTTCATATGCAAAAATTTCTAATTTATTAATTACAAACATTAAAGCAAATAATAAGGATAATTAAAGGTAATAGTTAACAATTAAACATATCATTAAGTGCAACTTTCGTTGTGGTGTTACAGAAAACGATTCTTACTATTTTGACAGAAGGCTTATGAACAGAAGGAAAGATACTGTTTAAAGACTGAACTCCACAATTGAAAGCTTTTGGTTTGTCCACCCCAGGATAGGTCAAGAGATACAACCAGCCTTTAAGAATCCCTTGCAGCAGATTCGTCCCCTTTTCCATGTCCTTCATAAAACATTTATCAGAATGGAATTCAATAAAAAAATGTTATTATCTTGTGTAATCTTAGATGTGCTTATTAGATTATTTCTAATTTTAGGAACTCTTAGCAAACAGTTTAGTTTTAAGGGATATGAGTTAGAGGGTAAGAGGGCACAACCAACATGAGTAATTCCAAGCTTCTTACCATTACCTACTGCAAGAGTCACAGTACCTCTGTATTCTTGGGCCAAATTCAAATTTGCTAGGTCAGAAGTGACATGATTAGTTACATCAGAATCTACATACCAAGGCTGAGTTACCAGAAAATCCCAGAATTCTTCTAAAACCTGAAGTAACAGATTGCAGCAGAATGGCCTGGTTTATCACACACTTGACGAATTATCCTATTACTTCTTCCACCAGACCTGCCCCTACATCTTTTGTTATGACATTGACTACCTCTACCAAATTTCCACTGATTCTGTGCGGGGCTTGTTATAATTAGGTGTGAATCTCTGTTGTGATGTGAATCTTTACTGTGAATTCCTATTATTGTAATCAGTCATAACAACATTTGCACTCATCTTCATACTTACCTCCTCTGAATTCATTCTTTTTAACCTACTTTCATGGCACATAAGTAGGGATTGAACCTCTTTTGTTGACAATTCTTCTCCTCTCGAAGTAACATTCACCACTACAAGATCAAAATATAAACCTAAGCCATTCAAAATGTATATAACAAAATCTTGATCACTTACTGGTTGTCCTGCTGAAGCAAGACTATCTGCTATCCTTCTTACTTTGTCGCAATAATCTGAGATTGAAAGATCATATTTGGTACAATTTTGAATGGCACTTTTTGAGCTGCATCCACTTTCCCTTGACCAACTGGAAACATTCCTCTCTAAGGATCTCCATACTTCATGTGCACTACTATACTGAGTTACAGTTCTAAGTATACTCTCGCTCATCGAAAACCTGAGCCAGCTAAACAGAAATTGGTCTTTTCTATTCCAAGAAACATAATCTGGGTTTGCTTTTCCTGATTCTATGTTCTTTGTAGGTCTGGTTGAAGCTCCAAAGACTATGTCATTAAGCCCATGTCTTATCCATGCTAGAAGAACTTGTGATTTCCACGAGATGTAATTGTTTCTTTTTGAGTTTCACAATTAGTCAACTACTCAGTGTGTTGGAAAACACATTTCTTAGACTTGAGGTGTTGTTGTTACCTCCATTACTCTTCTCTTCTTTGTTTGCAAGATCACCCATGGGCATTTGTCATTTGTGGCTATGATGCCATGAAACAATTCATAAAGCCTTTGTATTTCTTCAATATTTCATTTACTGCCTAAGCATTCCAGCAACCATTCAAAACAGATAGCAAGCCTATTTATACAATATTTATACAAGCTATTGAGAAAAAGAAGAAAAAAATAAAATCAAGCTAATTGCTAGCCACTTGTCTTCGAGCTAGTTAGACTGTTACAACTTACTAACTCTCCTAACCCCTTTTTATAGTTATGTTACTAAGACCGTTAGCATTAGGAAGTTCTTTCACTAATGTACTCCCTTCTTCATTATTCTCCTTTACAAAAGTTAATAATTATGCGCATTACTTCTATGTTCGAGTTGAAATTCAAAAGATAAAAAAATTATCTAAACAAAAAACCTGAAAGAAATGAGTACAATATAACACATTACTTAATATAAGCATCTTCTTATTCTATAATATTTTCCATAATTAAATAGAAGTATTCACCTATCCATCTATTTCTGACTCTTCAGCTATCCATAAGTCACTCATAAGACCAATCATATTCCCTTTTTCAATTTCTTTTATTCTAATACACCCAAACTTTGTATGTCATAGCCGCCTATCTATTTCAAAATGCTTTTTAATTTCATATTTGTGATGAGTTGGTTGGAAATGGCCTCTCCTTTGTGCTGCAATGCTAGGTACTTTCTTCACTTTTTTTAGACAATTTATTATTAGCTCCATTTTATGATTTGCACATGATATAGATATGACATTTGAGGAGGATGATGTTCACCCTGAAGAAAGAAGTTGTTGAGTGCCATGGTGTTTTTGACCGTCACAAGGCCGAGAACGATTTTCTGAAGAGGAGCGAGGCTGATCTTCCGGGAACCATGGAGAGGTTGGCTTAAGATATGGCTACAACGATGGAGGAATGTCAGAAGCTTGAGGAGTCTTTAAAGACCGTGAGGGAGTCTTTGGTCACAATTGAGTTAGCATGTTCCTAGGCAGAAGAAAAGGAGAGGGAAGAGTTTTAGACCTTGTTCGACGAAGCCGAGCAAATGGTTTATAGCTTAGGCTATGAAGATGGCGTAGAGAACTTTCCCCCAAGATGTCGTTTGTTGACATCTCTTCCACTCAGACTGAGATGAATGCCTCCACTGAAGATGTCATGATCAATGCTCCTGAGCCCGTGACCATTGCCGATCATGCTGGGACTACGGGAAATGCTATCGTGGGAGCTTCTATTGAAGAAGAGATGGTGGCTCCTTAAGCTTCTTTTATGTTTCCCTGCATTTTCTTTTGTCCTTCCTTTTTAGCTTTCCCCGTTATTTTTTTATATATGTAACTTTTGTACTTCTGGCTTCAGTTAATGAGAACTTTATCTTTTGTTGATCCTAAATATTTTATAAACACCGAAAGAATCTTGCAACTAAAAGAACTTGCAATAATTTATGCTATGACTCATGAAATTTATTTCTTAAAGAAATTTTTGCTAGTATTGTCCATTGTAGGACTTATAGTATTTAAAGTTAGATCTGTTGGCACGTCTGTTCTCCCTTTCCCATGGACTTTGATTTCTACTTTTTGGTCCTTTCTTAGGGAATATTACAACTCAAGCTATATGGAATATTACATTTTTCGGCAATTATTATATGGGGTGAATTTTCAAAAATTTCAAAATATATAAGTATACTTGTAAATATCAAAAATTACATTTTACTAATATCTAATAGCAATCTGATTGCAGATAGATCTTGGATTATATATAGTTACTTGTTAAAAAAGCAAGGGAGAGAAAAAACATTTTCCTCTCCCTCTCTGTTGCCGCCGAAGAACGCTTAAAGGAATTTTGCCAGTTCAGAAATTCTCCGATACAAGGTATATGTGAAAAACTTGTTTTTAACCTTACTTCTCATTAATGCCGTATATGCATACTCACATGTTGTTCGATTTTAAGCTATTTAATTTGATTAAATAAGTTAATTGGAAATAATTTTGATATCGTGTCCAAGAACTGTTCGTGGTTCAAACTTATTTTTAATTAATTTTAAAACCAACCAGTCCTAGCAATTGGTATCAGAGCAATAGGTTCTTGATTATGCATATTGATATTTGAAACGAACGTATCATGAAATTTTATGGATATTGACATATGATTTTGTATGGTAGATTCAAAACTGTTTTGAATGTGTTATGTGATTCGATCCCTAACTATTGGCTCTAATCATTTTTTTATAATTTAGAATTGATGTACGTTAGATTTGAGGTATAAGATATTATGTAATTTATTTTGTTGAAAAAGTTATAATTTTATAAATTTGATGTAAAATTGTCATCGCCTCCAAACCGTAGTCGGAAATCGCACGAAACTGTTGTTGAGAAGTCACCGGACAGCCACCAAGAAGTCTCCATAAATGCAATGGTCATGCCGAAATTACTCTTCTGGCACTCATCCCAGCCGCTATCACCTGCTGTGCTGCCCCTCCTACTGCCTTGTGTTGTCTCTTGCACAGTTGTTTGCCTAATAAGTTTTAGGAAACCTACAAGTTTTAGAAACATGGGATTTTTAAAATTTAAATTTTGAAATTTGATTCATCAAACTCATTTTAGTCCCTATATATATTTTTAATTTAATTTGGTAATTTTTCAACACTTTTTAATTATTTTTTTATTTTAAAATTTTTTTAGAAATAAATCAATTATAAATTACTCGATAATTTATCTAGTAAATAAAATTGTTGGAAAATTGAATTTTTTTTAAGAAATAAGGGACTGATACTTTGTAAAGAGTTACAAAATAATGGGATAGGACAACATGGAGACGAATGAGGAAATTACAGACGCCATGAAGATTAGTTCATAAATTAATTTTTAATTTAAATATTATTCTTTTGGATTGTAATTAGAAATGAGCCAAAATGGAGGTTAATTTTGAATGTATGATTTGATTTTAATCGTGCATCATCATATAAAATGCCATATAGAATAAATGATATGTCAATATCAAATTATCGTGTAGCATGTACATGCATCATTGTAGATTAATTTATAGTGATTATAATTTAATTGCAATGTGAAATTTATAATGGTTATGATTTTAAATTGGAATTTAAAATCACTAAATGCTTTATAAATTTCATCACATTTTCTAAATTATTAAAAGTCATGTTTTGAAAAAAACTAAAAATCTAAAGTTTTTCAAAAACTAAGTGGGAGGGACATTAATGTTAAAATATTCTCAAGGTCTTCAACACGACTTGATCATGCCACGAGGAATGGTTTAGAACTGCCCATAGTTGTCCTCTCTTCAATGGGAGAAATTTTGGAGTCATGTCGCTTTGAGTCGTCGAGTTACTCTAGAAGCTAAGGCTTCTAAAAGAAGTGGGGGGCAAGACCATCTCATAGACAAACTGTTAGTCCATATAAACTTTTAAGAGTCGATGCGTTGGTTAAACACTTAGACTGAAACACATTGGAATCCCAACTTAGGGGATAAGGTGGCCAAAATCACTGGTGATTGATTAAGCTAGTTGTGGAGACATTTGAACGATAACCAAATGAGAAGAGTCTCGATGTGGTAGGAGATAGTTTAAACTTCATCCCTCGTTGAGACGAGCTATCATTTTTTATCGTAACATCATGAAGGAAATATTTTTAATAGATTTTTAAATATTTAAGTAGTTGCATCATGCATCATACTTTCCTAAACGATTGAGCATTTATTTACACCGCTTTATTTATTATTTTCCGTAATCATGTCATTATCCCTTCTCTCAACTATTCTAAACGTGAACAAATTTACTGGTGAAAGTTCTGTTGATAAGAAATTAAATCTTGATATCGTGCCGACGGTATAAAAGTACAAGTTCATGCTCATTACCCCTTATCCCCTTGAGCCTATTGTTGAATCGACTCTAGAGAAAAAAAGATGCTTATGTTTCTTGGTTGCATTCTGATGAGATCGCCAGATGTTACATCTTGGCATCTATGAGCAATTTTTTGCAACAACAACATCATAACTTTGAGATCGATGATGTTGAACAACACCAAAATGTTTAGAGATCAGGGCGTCTAGCCGGACAGACAATTATACGTAACTTCATGAGCTGCAGGATGGAACCTGGAACCCCTGTCAGAGAATATATGATGTTGATCATAAGTTATCTAAATGAGATGAAGATCATGGGTGCTGCGGTTGATGGTGTGACTTAGGTGCATATGATCCTAGAGACTGTGCCTAGTACCTTTGAGAACTTCAAGCTTAATTATTCGATGAATAAGCTGAAGTACTCACTTCCTGAGCTCATGAAGGAGCTGTAAGCTACTGAGACTCTATTTCTGAAGGGCAAGAGGAAGTGTGGAGAGGCTAACTTTATTGAAAGAAACCTTCCACCTCTGGCTCTAAGAAGAAACAGAGAAGAGGTCCAAGGAAAGCGAAAAAGAAGAAGTCGAGAGCTGCCAAAGACAAGAGCACCGCGAGAGTAAACAAGTCGAAAGATAAGTGTAATCACTGTGGAGCTGCAGGTCATTGGAAACGCAACTACCTAGAGTGTCTCAAAGGGTTGGGATCTAAAGGTATAGTAATGGTTACTGAGGCTTGTTATGTAGCTGACTCTACTTTTTCTTAGATTGTATACTCTGCAGCTACTAACCATATTTGTTGCTCCCTATAAAGGTTCAGTGAAGTCATAAGGCTTGACGTGGGCGAGTACAACTTCCGACCGGGTAATGGAGTACTAGTATCGGTCATATTTGTGGAAACTTTTAAATTATATTTTGAGAAACATTATATTATTTTATGTGATGTTTATTATATCTCGATTTTTGTAAGAATCTTATTTCTATTGGTGCATTAATTGAGCAAGGATTTGATCTTACATTCATTGATAAAGATATTGGTATTTTTAAAAATGAATGCCTAATTAATGTTGCACGCATGTTTAATAAAACTTAAAACCAATAGTTCCAATGATATGTGACACTAAAGTGAATAATGATTCACAAAGGGATAGTCAAATGTTGAAATATGACTCAATCGATCTAACTTAGTTGTGGCACTTACGCCTTGAACATTTAAGCCTAAGTAAGATTAAAAGACTTGTGAATGATGGTTCTTTGTAAACTTTAAGTGTGTGATCACTACCCACATGTGAATCCTTTGTTAAAGGTAAAATGACTAGGATATATTTTTCAGCAAAATGTGAGAGAGCCACTCAATGCCTTGAGCTCATACCTAGTGATGTATGTGAGCCATTGAATATCCAAGCAATAAGAGGTTATGAATACTTCGTAATCGTTATTAATGACTACTCACGTTTTGGCCATGTTTATCTAATGTGTGGAAAGTCTGAAACCTTTGAAAAGTTCAAAGAGTATAAGGCCTTGGTTAAAAAGCAATTAGAAAATAAGTCAAAACACTACGATCTGATCATGGTGGAGAGGACTTGCTAAGAGAATTCGAAGACTTACTTAAAGAAGAAGGTATTCTTTCTCAACTTACAACATCTGTTACGCCACAGCAAAATGATGTGTTAGAAGAAGGAATCGAACTTTGATGGATATGGTTAGATCCATGATAAGTTACTCATCCCTCCTAGATTCCTTCTGGGGATATGCCTTGAAAACTGCTGCATATATTCTAAACCAAGTTCCGTATAAGATGGTGCCTGGTACAGTCATATGAAATATAGTATGGACTAAAATCACTTATTAACCATTTTAAAATATGGGAGGGCCTAGCACATGTGTTCTAAAGCCTAAGACAAGCAAATTGGATAGTCATTCAGAATTATGTTTATTCCTAGGATATCTTAAAGGAATGAAGGGGTACATCTTCTACAGTACGATTGACCAGAAAATATTCGTTAGCACGGATGCTCATTTTCTTGAAAAAGATTACATTAAAATTGTACAGCTGAGAAGAACAGTTGTGTTAGAGGAATTATTGAGTGGGATGACACAAACTCTCCAATCAGAAATTGTTTCTAATTCAATAATGGAAGAACCACGACACGAGCTAAAACCTATGGAGCCTCGACGTAGTGGGAGGCTTGTGAGACAACCTGTGAGGTATATGTCCTATGGAGAAGCTTTGACAGCTGTCTCAGATAAGGACCTTGATGAACCTGTCTCCTACTCTGAGGCCATGGTTGGTCTTGAAGCAAACTTATGGTAAAAAGCCATGAATGTTAAGATACATTTGATGTACTTAAACAGAGCCTGGAAGCTTGGAGATCCTCCTGAAGGCGTAAAACACATAGGATACAAATGGATCTATAAGAAGAAAAGAGGTTCAGATGGGAATGTAGAGACGTTTAAAGTTACGCCAGTAGCCAAGGACTACACCCAAAAGGAATGTATAGACTATGAGGATACCTTATTGCCTGTGGCCATACTTAAATCCATCCAGATCCTTTTGTCCATTGCTACTTCTTTTGATTATGAAATCTGGCAAATGGACGTCAAGACTGCATTTCTAAATGACAATCTTGATGAGGGCATTTCTATGGCTCAACAAGACGGGATCATGGAGGAAGCCGAAGAGGGCAAAGTTTGTGAACTACAGAAGTCTATTTATGGACTTAATCAGGCATCACGATTTTGAAATATCATATTCGACAAAACTGTTAAGAACTATGGTTTTGAACAGTTAGTGGACGAGCCCTGTGTGTATAAGCTGATACATGAAGGGGAGATAGTTTTTCTAGTCTTGTACATAGATGATATTCTACTCATTGGGAATGGTGTAGGAAAGTTATCTGATGTCAAGATTTGGCTTGCAAAGTAATTTGATATGAATTATCTTGGAGAAGTTGCATTTGTCTTAGGTATTCAGATATTTCGAGATAGGAAGAACATACAACTAGCATTGTCTCAAGCATCTTATATTGATAAGGTGTTGGATCGTTTCAGTATGTAGAACTCCAAGAAATGATTTATTCTTTTTAGACATGGAGTTAGCATCTCCAAGGAGCAGTCTCCCAAGACACCTCAAGAAAAAGAAAACATGAGAAAGATTCCCTATGCCTCAACCATAGAAAGTCTCATGTATGCGATACTTTGCACTAGGCCATACATTTTCTATGTCTTGGGCGTTGTGAGTCGTTTCCAACATAATCCAGGAATCGAGCATTGGAATGTCGTCAAACATGTCTTTAAGTATCTAATGAGAACAAGGAACTGCATGCTTGTGTGTTCAGGTACTGATCTGAATATGAAGGGGTATAGTGATTACGATTTTCAAGCATACAAGGATTCTAAGAGGTCTACTTCAAGATTGGTGTTGATCCTGAATGGGGGAACAGTTTTATGGAGAAATATCAAGCAATCTTGCATTGCTGATTCTACCATAGAAGTTGAATATGTGGTAGCTTGTGAAGCTGCAAAGGAGGCTGCCTGACTTAGGAAGTTGTTCCAGACGCTTACAAGCCCATGGCACTTTATTATGATAACAGTGAGGCTATAGTGAATTCTAAGGAACCTAGAAGCCATAAGAGATTCAAACACATATAACATAAATATCACCTAATTAGAGAAATTGTTAAGCGTGGAGACGTTGTGGTTGCGCATATTTCGACGGTCAACAACCTGGTAGATCCATTCACAAAGAGTTTAAGCAGTAAAGTTTTTTATTTGCATCTAGAGGGCTTGGGGATAAGAGATTGTACACGCCTACTTTAGTCTAAGTGGGAGATTGTTGGAATATGTCCATAAAATAATGTGTAATAACTATTTATTTGTTTTTAGTTATTTTTCAGACATTAGTATTATTAAATTTGTATGAATAAATAAGTTTTATTAAAGTGTGTTTATAAATTACTCAACTTCTAAAACTTTCATCAATGAATGAAGAGTGAAGACAGAGGCGACTCCAGATGAACTCTTCTGAGAAAGTTCATAACGATATTCGCAGTCTTAGGATTGATTGGGCAATCAAATCCGATTACGACTGTTAGGTTGAACCAACAAATGCCAGTCTTGGGGTATGAGAGCGGAGACTCAAACGGTTAACCTAGACATATTATGAACATGTTAAATAGACCGATAATAAATTAGTTTAGAGTCCAAAATTATTTATTTAGCTCTAAATCTAATTATTATACCTTAAGGGTATTTCGTAATTACCTTAATCCTAAGATTAATACAATCTTTTGATATGTCAAATGAGTGAGTTCGAATTTGTGGGCAATAGCTCGGCTGTTGGGATTGTAATTAAATTAAGTTAGAGTTATGTGATTCTCAGATATAGAAATTTGTGGTTGAATTACGAAAAAAATAATATCACATTATGCTTTATGGATGGGTGTGCGAATAAATTAACCTAGTCATGTATTCAATGCATTGATTAAGACTTGTGAATTGTATGAGACAGCTCACTATATGTCTTTCTTATTCAGAGTCGATAGATGAGTTAAGGAAATAATAACAAGAGGGATAAAATGGTAATTTTATATTCTGCTCTTGTTAATAATATTCACGATGGGTATTAATGTTGAAATATTTTGTGGACTACAAAAATAAAAAAGGTTTATTTATACCAACAGAAAACGTAGCGCACACGAATCGAGAGTTGATTCGACATCGAACCTATAGTGGAGTCATACGATGTCATGATTAAATAGGTCAGGAATTTATGGAGATAAATTTTTTGGGTATTTGAATCCTTAGCTTAGTTCATGTCGATCCATTCGGTCTCAAAAATAGCTCATGAGGCCAGGAATAGGGAAACGAAGTAAATTAGATTAAAATATGTTTTGGTACCAAAGCATATTTTCTACACCTATATGTGATGAGTGATGTCACTTAATTAGTTAAGTATGATTATATGTATTGAAATTAATTTATTTATTAAATTTTAATTATTAGATAATTAGTAAATAAAAATTAATTAATTAATTGATAATGATCAATTAAATCTATCAACTGGATTGATGAATCTCAATACAACTCAAACTTTAGGGAATATTGCAATTTTTGGCAATTATGAATATATGATGTGAATTTTCAGAAATTAAAAAATATATGAGTATATTTATAAATATCAAAAATTATATTTTATCAATATCTAATAGCAATCTAATTGTAGATGAATCTTAGATTAGATACAATTGCTTGTTAAAAAACCAAAAGAGAGAAAAAACCATTTTCCTCTACCTCCCGTTGCCACCGAAATATATATTGAAGGAGAAAATTTACGATTTTTCTTTTCAATCGTTTTGAGAGCTCATACTCAAATACCTACAAAAAATTCTCGTGAGATATTTTTCTGAAATTAACTGCTGGTTGTTGGTGGACGAAATTCACAAATCATTCTTGGAGTTCAAGTGTGTGATTCGGATCCCGGAGCGTGAAGAACACGAAGAATGCTTGAAGGAATTTTGCCAATTCAGAAATTCTCCGATACAAGGTACATGTGAAAAGATTGTTTCTAACCTTATCTTATTGATTAATGTCGTATATGCATAGTTGCACGTTGTTTGGTTTTAAGTTATTTAATTTGATTAAATAAGTTAATTGAAATTTTTTTGCTATTTCACCCACGAACCGTTCGTGGTTCAAACTTGTTTTTAATTAATTTTAAAACCAAGTGATCCTAGCAAAAGTTTGTAAAGAAAGTGGTGAGACAAGACCATTCCTAGACGGACTGTTAGTTCATGGTAACCTTTAAAGCTGATGTGTTAGTTAAACACTTAGAAGGAATCTCTCATAGGGTTTAGTGAATGGGGGTAAGGTGACCAAAATCATTGGTGATTTGTTAAGCTAGATTAAGTGACACATTGAGAAGTGTCAACCAAATGAGAGGAGTCTCAATGCAATAGGAGGTAATTTGGACATTGTCCTTATATAAGATAAGTTATCATTCTTGATCGTAACATCATGGAATAAATATTTTTTATTGGATCTTGAAATATTTAAGTATTTACATCATGCATATTACTTTTCTAAATGATTGAGTATTTATGTATACCATTTTATTTATTCATTTCAGTAATTATGTTACTATCTCACTCTCAACTATCTTAAATGTGAAGAAACTTACAGATGAAAATTACATGGATTGAAAAGATAATCTTGATATCATGCTGACGGTAGAAAATCACAAGTTCATACTCACCACCCATTGTCCCCTTGAACTTATTGTTGAATTGATTCAAGAGGAAAATGATACTTATGCTTCTTGGTTGGGGTCTGATGTGATCGCCAGGTGTTATATATTGGCTTCTGTTAGTAATGTGTTGCAACAACAATATCAGAAAATGGAAACTACTGCTAATATGGTGTTGAACATCACTGAAATGTTCAGAGATCTGGCTCGTCAAGTCAAACATGCTGCTGTGTGAAACTTCATGAACTGCAAGATGAAATATGAAACTCTTATAAGAGAACATATGATGTTGATCATTAGTTATCTGAATGAGATAGAGATCATGGGTGCTGAGGTAGATGGCGAGACATAAATTGATATGATCCTTGAGACTCTGCCTGACACTTTTGAGAACTTCAAACTTAATTATTCGATGAATAAGTTGATGTACTCACTTCTTGAGCTGATGAAGGAACTGCAAGATGTTGAAATGTTGTTTCTAAAGGGCACGAGGAAGATCGAGCAAGGCTAAGAAGTGGAACTCAAAAGCTGCGAAAGGGAAGGGCACTGCAAAAGTGGACAAGTTGAAAGACAAATGTCATCCTTGTGGAGCCACTGGCCATTGGAAACGCAAATGCCCAGACTATCTCAAAGAGTTGAGATCTAAACGTATAGTACTATATTATTGAGGCCTGTTATGTGGCTGACTCTACTTTTTCATGGATTATAGACTCTGCAGCCACTAACATATCTGTTGTTTCATGCAAGGGTTAAGGGAAATCAGAAGGCTTGACGAGGGAAATTTTGGCTTCTGTTGGGAAAATGGAACACTAGTTTCGATTGTATCTATTGAAACTATTAAATTTCCATTCGATAACAGTCTTCTGACTTTACGTTATGTTTATTATATCCCAATTTTTGGGAAGAACCTTATTTCAGTAGCTAGTTTAATTGAGTAAAGATTCAATTTGAATTTTATTGATAAAGATATTGGTATTTTAGAAATGATTGTTTAATTACTACTGCGCGTTTGATAAATAAATTATTTTACGTAAAACTAATGGTTCTAATGATATGTGACACTCAAGTAAATATTTATTTACAAAGGGATAGTAAACGGTTAAAGTTTGACTCAACCGATCTAACCTATTTATGACACTTATGTCTTGGCCACATAAGCTTGAACATATTAAAAAACCTGAAAGAGATGGTCTATTGCAAACTTTAAGTGTGGGATCACTACCCAAATATGAATCATGTATAGAAGGTAAAATGATCAAGAGACCCTTTTCAGCGAAGGGTGAAAGAGTCACTCAATGTCCCGAATTAGTACATAGTGATGTATAACAGCCATTGAATATCCAAGTAGAGGAGGTTATGAATACTTTGTAACATTCATTGATGACTACTCATATTTTAGACATGTTTATCTAATGAACCAAAAGTCTAAAACCTTTGAGAAGTTGAAATAGTAAATGCTACGGTAGAAAAGAAATTAAAGAAACAAATCAAAACACTACGATCTAATCGTGGTAGAAAGTACTTGCTAGAAGAGTTCGGAGACTTTCTTAAGGAAGAATGTATTCTTTCTCAACTTACAGCACTTGGCACTCCAAAAAAGAATGGTGTGTTTTAGAGAGAATGAATCAAACTTTGTTGGATATGGTTAGATCTATTATGAGTTACCCATTCATCACAGTTTCATGCTAGGGATATGCCTTGAAAACAACAGCATACATTCTGAAGTAAGCTCTATCAAAGGCGGTGTCTGGTAAGCCATATGAAAGATGGAATGGATGAAAGTCATCCATAAATCACCTTAGAATATGAGGATGCCCAGCACATGTTCTGAAATTGAAGACAAGCAAGTTGGCCAGTCGATCAGAATTATGCAAGTTGGCCAGTCGTCCCAAAGGAATGAAGGGGCACGTTTAACTAAGGATGCATAATTGTTAGTATGATTTTAATATTTAATATGATTAATTTGGTTGACGTGATTTTTTTTATTTTTCGCCCACAAACCGTTCGCGGTTCATTAATTTTTCCTCAAAATTTAAAACCAGATACAAGAGTTCGGATGAGCAATTCAAGATTGGTTTTTCCCGTACTTCCCAGATTTCTCATCTCTATCATTTTTCTCTCAAACATCCCCTCTACGGCTTCTTATGTTATGACTTTCAGCGAATGTGCTTCTCACGTTATCTCTTTTGTATGAAGTTGAGATTGGATTTTCCCGTCTTCATACTGCAGGTTCTTGCTGTTTTCGTTATCTTCCCGTCTAGCATCTTGTCACCTCCCTCTAAGCTATTTTCCAATTCTTTATTGTTGGTTTGCTGGCTAACCTCTACACGTGTCTGTGCCAAATCCCGTTGTAACATATTGATTTGATCTTGCACCGTTTGCCACGCATTGCGCAACGTTTCAGCATTCCGTTGCTCCATCTCCTACATCCCAGTCAGGATCGTCTGGAGCATCTTGACTAGTGGAACGGGTTGATCGGCGTGATCTCCCTTGTTTCCATTTCCGTTTCCCTCGTTGAGAGCAACGTTCAATCTAGTTCTAGGCATCATTGGGTTTTGGAGGGGTTTCTTTCAAGACTTTCTCCTCACTCTCAATGAAAGTATCAAAATGTAAATGATTTTTTCCTCATTCTTGAAAAATAATGAGAAAATAGAGAAGAGAAAGTTAATAACAAGAGTATGAACCATTTTTTTTGCTTGGTTTGTATTGAATGAATATGTTTACAAGCAACCTCTATTTATAATCCTTTCCTTGATTTATAGAATCTAATCAAATATTTCTAAGAAGAGAATTAATACTATAGTCAAGGAAGTATCATCATATTCGTGGGATTATCACCATATTCATGGGTTTATTCGAATATTCCCCTAGAATTATGTACATTAGTTTTAACTACTAAATCAACTATAATCTTTCAATCGAGCTTAGGGTCTTGATTTAGCTTTTTCCGTTCTGTCACGATGGCGATCTTCACATTCTCTTATGATTAATTCCCCTCTGTACACGTGGCTTGATGGAGATTCTATACCTGTTCAATCTTGGTGTCTTGTATATAGATTGTTTCTTCTTATTGTACAAGACAATTTCTCTTTCTTTAACACTCCTATATCTTTTAAAGGAAGACATATACGTTGCTCATTTTTTATCTCTTCCTTTCTACTTCTACTTCTTATTTGTATTATGATTCAAGTAATCAATTTATAAAGTATCATGATCTGTGTCATCTTGATCCATATGCACATATACAAATTATGTATTATTAAAGTTATTTAAAATGATCGACAGTCGCATTTCACACACACATAAGTGGACGAAAAAAATAACAGAATGCATGTTCAAAATATTCAAAATTAACATACATTTGTTTACAAATTAAGTAATAACCAATTAATAAGATTTTGACTATAACTAAAATAACTATTATGCAATCAATAACACAACAATTTAAATCGGGGTTTTACATTTTTCAAGTTTTTCTTGAATCAAATACGGTTTTACATTTTTTGAGAATCTTATTAAACACTATTATTGTTTGTGCCCTTAGGTCATGTGTCTTAGATATTAGTAATTATCAAGGGTGCGGTCACATTATGACCTGGACTCTACTTATGNTTCCAAAACCCAATCACTAAAAACAAGAGGAAAAAGTACGCTCCCATAACCAAATATTAACATATGCATGCATGCATCCATATATATATATATATATATATATATTTAAATCCCGTTGAATTGCTCATCTAAGGGTTAGAGTACTCATAATAATCACTCAATATGATATTAGCCTTAGTCAAGAAAGAAAATACTTTTTCAACCTTCCTACCCAATTGGAAACGTGTGTGTCAGCTTTTTGTTTCATAAAAATCATGTAGAAGCTGAGTCTATCTTCTCTTTTACAGAGCAGCATATGGAAATGAGTACATGCTATTGCATGTGAGATAATACCAGAGGAGCACATGATATTATGATACATAATAGGCCCCCCTCATATGAAACATGCAGGCAGTGTCAAAATCTAAACCAGCCATCACTTTCTTTGCTGAAAGTTTCAGTCTGAATAGATAACCCTTTTTACTTTACATTGTTTATTTGCTTAGGTTTGTATTTGAATATTACACACCATTATTCATACTTGTCACAAGATCAATACTGTATTTGTTAGTGTTTATGATTAGAATTATTTTGAACACTGAAATAATATATTTATTCATAATTATATTATATGTATTTTTTAAGAAGCTCTTGTATATATTTTAAAAATATTCATATACATGCACAAATATTTTAAGAAACATTATCAAATAATTTTCATTTCATTATCAACAGTAAAATATGCTCAATGATTAAACAAGATATATTTGGATAATTGATCTTTCACATGAAGAAAAACCTTTTTTCTTCACATATTAATTTATTTACTATTATTCATGATTCCATTAGATCTCTGGGAACATGGTGATGTCAAAAAGGAGATATGTTTGTTGTCTGTTAATTGTTTTGTTTTCTTGTTCAGTGCTAGCCAAAAAACAATAATTTATTTGAGTGCTAAATGCTTTAATTTGCTTTAACCAATCACGGAAATAAAGACTAATTAGGCCCGATAATTTTCCACTTATATTGGGTTTTAAGTTTTGAATTTGAATGTTCTGTTGTTGTTTAGTATCGACAGAGACAGCAGTTCGATTTGATCTATTCAGTCAAAAAAGAACAGATCAGATCTATTAAAAATAAAATAAATAAAATAAAAAATTAATATTTAAATATAAAAAAAATATTTTAATATAAAAATAGTTATGACAGATCTAATCCATTTAAATTTAATTGAACGACCAATGGCATAGAATCTCAATTCTTAAATTTCATCCAATCCTCTTTCTCATTGTCAAGAAAAAATCACGGAAGCGAAAGTGATTAAAATGTTATAAATTTATAATCAGCTTTTTCAAAAGAAAATTCGACAAAAAGTTACTAAAATCTAAAATATTAAAGCACACAGTGGCTACTGCGACCCCGTATGCCGTACCGCAAATTTAGCAGATTAGCATGATTTAATTTAGAGGATAACATTTTTCTATTTTGTTAAATATTTATTCTTCCAAAAAAATGGACTATACATAGTACATATTGACACATTATAGTTTAAAAGATATTGCATAATATATATATTTCGTTCTTTGCATCTTGGATGAACAAGGAAGTAAGCAATATGGCTATTCAAGAACATAACAAGGAAAAAACAGATGTTCATTGTTCACTGTTGGGGCACTTTTTACTTATGTAATGTAATGAGTCTTACAATCTGTTTTTAACTACACTTAAATACTATTTGAGTTCTTGAAATAAAATCAGTGTTTTCTCTTGTAAGAGTCACCCAAACCGTGGAAATCTTAGTCAAAGATGAAATAAATTACTGAAAAGATATGCTACTTATACATACAAGTATCTTATATATAATTATGAAAAATAATAGCATGAGCCTAGGCTGCCTAGCAAACGAAATGTGAAACTGAAATAGGGTGGGTTTGGATTCATGTCAAATGGGAAAAATTTATGGTATTTTTAGCGTATCGAATTTTTAATATTCTTACATATCATTTGATATTTGATATGTAAGACTCGATGGATATTAAGAAGAAGAGATTCTGGAGTTAGAAGACAAGGAATCTAAGAAAGACTCAACTGCAACAGATAGCACACAGTCAGAGTTGAGGTATATACATTTTATAAATTTATTTATTTTATCTTCTTAAAATCTAAATAAATATAATATTACAATAAACTTAGTGCATGTTTACCCATCAGCAAAGATAATGCAATCAAAGATAACACTCCTAATTTTTTTCAATCCTACATTTACTAAAATTTAGAAAGGGAAAACGGAACAAATGCAATCAAAGGTAAATACTACCATTTTTTTTATTTTACATTTACTATAATTTAGAAAGGGAAAGGGGAGGTGAGACCCACCCAAAATCATTAAAGGCTCTACTGATTTCACAAGAAGTCATTCCACCCAAAATAGAGGAGAGATGTCTATTTCCTGACTTTTGTGGGGTCCATCATTATCAAACAATTTTTTCAAATAAATTTATAATTGTACAAGTTTTTTTCTCTTTCCACTTGGTTCGTAAACTGGAGAAATAAACTCTTTTTTATTTTCCTTTATCCATGATCAGTAAATAAATCAATGAGAAATAATTGTCATTCTAACCCTTCTAGGAGGATTTCATATGACAATGTAAAGTTTATAGTTTGACTGATATTATTTATCATCATTTAATTATTACATTTATTTTTTTTATTACTGGTCATATGTATAGAACGAACTTTCAGGATTAAACACAGTATAAAAAATCTTTTAGAAACACATATTCCACCGGGGGATAATTGAGGAGTGGACATAAATGTTTTTATGACACAAATAATTCGATCAGTTTCAATTAGATTTTACTCTAATCTCTGTAAAGATCATTACTTCATTAGTAGCTCAACACATGTACTGTTTAAGTGTTTATGCATTCACAACCAAACTTTGCCTTTACCTTCACTCATTCCGTAACTTTTTCATATTTTACCTCTGCCTTTATTATTTTTCACTCTTTCTTGTCCAAGTTAGTAAACATGCCCTTACCTTCTTTAGGTTATCCATACTTCTTGATTCCAGTGCTCTCTCACTCCATCCCATGGCATGTATTATTTTAAGTATGAATGGGCATTTTTTGACCACTCAGTGACTTTCTCCCTCAACTTATTAAAAAAGATCCTTCATGACCATCATCCCCCATCTTTCTCTTCCCCCTAATTTCTTCTGCACAAACTCCCATACTCAACCCATTGAAGCTGATCCATTTTTCTCTCTCTTTCTACTATTCCCCATTCCATTTTCCATAAGCACGCGCTTCCAATTTTTCCCCAGATCACCTCTATTTCGTTAAGACAGTTCCACGATAGTTGGAATATAGTACACACAATTAACAAAATAGTTATTTATTACAGAAATTATTACCTCCCCGTCAATTTTGTTAATTTGGTTTATTATTTAATTGATCGTACGTGTAATATTGTTAAAATTCCTTTTAATGACAAAAATATTAAATTGCAACAAGAGTGAGAGAGCCTCTCCGTATGTTTGAGATGAGAATTGAGATAGTGCTGAATGTTTTGTTGTTTTGTTTCTGTGCTATATATGTTCACGTGCTTGTAAGTGCCTTAGTTATGTCACTTGATATATAGTTGTGACTCTTTCACGTTAATACACATTTCATTCTTCTTGTGTTAACAATTGCTTCTCTTTAGTGTGAAAGTGTGCTTTCATCTTTTGGATGTGAAAAAATGTTTTGGTACTAATAAATTATGTGTTTATGGAAATATTTAAACTTTTATTAAGTAACTCTACCTGGCTTAATTAGACAATATACATAATGCAAAATATAATGTAATAGTAAGATGGGCCGGTACTGAAATTATTGAGGAAACAGTGACACAGCCAAGCACTTTGCTCATTAAACCAAATTGAATCAGGGGTGTGCATGAGACAGGTTTTGGGTCTTTTTATCCCGTCCAGTATAGAGGGGAAATTTCGAGTGGGACGGGACGGGAGTTGGGACAGGATAGACGAGTTTTTTTCTAATTTTTTCTTGTATTTTTTGGCTTTATTTTATTATTTTGGGCTGAATTTGATTTTTTTAGTTTTTGACCTGTTATGAGTTTTTTAGGGATTTAAACTAAATCAATTATATGTTAAAAATCAAAAGAATTAAGGTTAAAATTAAAAAATAGTATATATATATATATCAGGATGAGACGAGACAAAGTCAGGACATTGTCCCGTGTCCCAACCCGTCCCACATCGTCCCGTCCCGACTAAAATAAAAAACTCATTTAGTCCCGTCCTGCTCGGTTAGGGACGATTTTTTCAGAACCCCTCAACTGAATCAAAAATTATTAGTTCTATCGATTTTTAGGGTGTTTTAATTTTAACAAACTGAACCTAATTAAACCTTCTTAAATATTTAATTTAAAATTTTGACAATTTTTCAAAAGACCGAATTAAAACTTTAATTTTATATTATTATTTTATTTTTTATTATGTAATTTACCAAACCCATTCCAATTGCTCATATTCAAAAATTCCGCTACTGACACATTGCTCATATTCAAAATTTCCGGCTAGTTGTTCATACCTTCATTAAATAACCGAGGAAGTCATTTGGTTTTATTATTAAAGACTCCAATATTTATCCAAATTTTCAAATAAAAACAAACAACTTAAATAATATACAGAGTATCCCAGAAATTTTTTAATGTTTAAAGCTCAAACCTTATTTTTCTGACAGCTCTGTCAAAAAGGCAATTTAACCTGACAGTTTTTGCAGTTTTAAGTAGAAAAGCACTTACAGTTGCAGACGTGTCATAATGCAATTGGACTGTTTATTTACCATATTTCTCTCTTACTATTATATAATTAAAGTTCTACGTGACAAATCATCATTGGTCGCTAATGCCCTATTGATCCCCTAGTTTTTGGGGCGGAGCAAAGCCAATCTTGAATTGTCATTACATAGTCGTTCGATAGTTGCCCATGTAGGATGGATATGGTAATATTTTATTTTGGAAAAAAAATTTAAAATTTGAAAAATAAATAATTAATATAAATAAACAATCAAACAATAAATAATAATTACGTAATTAAATAATATGTGGAATCTTAAGCGTTTAGAATAAATAAATAAAATAATAGCGATGCGGGATGCAAAAATAGTAAACGTACAAAAAGTTAATACGAAAAGCAAAATGCACATAAATGTAAAGAGAGTAGGGAAGAGAGATAATCGACGCACATGATTTTTATATGGTTTGGAAAATTCTATCCTTACGCCCACGTTCTAATGATCCCCCTTGAAGATTTATTTACGGTGAAAATCAAACATTTACAAACCCTATTGGCTTATGATGTCAATCAGACATTTACAATACAACTCGATCGAGATTTTCGAATCTCTTACAAAATTTCTCACTCTCTCAAAAAATAGATCTTTCAATTTTTTGCTCACAATTCGTACTAGCTTCTCTCTAGAAAATATCTCAAATTTTCACTCAAAATACAAGCCACTCAAATAATTTCACTTCAAAACTTCGTTGGAGAGGAGTGGAGGAATGAAAATGCTGTGGGTATATATAGTGTTGAAAAAATACTATTCAAAATCGGTCTGACTGGTTGGAGAACCGGACGGACCGGGCGTCAATTTAACAAGTTTTCCTTATTGACAAACCAGTCGCACCGGTTTCTCCACTGGTCTAACTGGTTTGCATAATTAGACAAGTAATTACCTTTTGTGTAAACCAATCACATCCATCAGAAAACCGGTGGGACCAGTTCCAAATTGATCCATCGATTTCTCATTGGTATGACCGGATTGGCTCCCAAAATTGAGCCGGTTTGGACACCGAGCTGGGAGTGAACTGGGCCTTGACATTTTCATACATTTCTGTTTGGGTCGGTCTTCTACGGTTTGGTTCATAAGCGGTTCATCCGGTTCTGAATTCCTTGAAGTGTTTGAGTTCAGTCAAATTTGATTTAGGTCATTTGCAGTTTGTTTGATATGCTTTGTGCCATTCGTAATATGTCACGCGTATCTCGTCATTCACAGTTTCGATTGCCCTTTATTATTTTTGTATAAACACTTACGATTAAGTGTTTTCATATTATTTATAACGTACACACTTAATTAAAACACTTACGCTTTGTGTCATTCGTAATATGTCACGCGTATCTCGCCATTCATAGTTTCGATTGCCCTTTATTATATTTGCATAAACACTTACGATTAAGTATTTTTATATTATTTAGAATCTACACACTTAATTAAAATATTAGTTCACATATTATTTGTCATTATCAAAATTATCGCATTGACTAGGGTCAACAGCCTAAAAGGCTAAAACGCCTTTGTCTTTCTATACCATTGCGTTCACAAAAAATGTAAGCATCATCTTCTTCCTACAAGTGTAACGAAGTACAACACTTAGAACTGGAATGGGAGACCAGTGAAATGGTAGGTAATGAGTGGAAATAATAAGATCAAGGGAATGAGCTATATACAACGACGTTTTCGCTAGCTCTAGAACGATCATGTTTTGGGTCTTATAATGAAAGATAATCAGTTTGAAATATAAAGTTTTAAATGAGATTTTTTAAAATATTTTAGGGAGCAAATTTTATCTTTTAGAAGTTTAGAATAAGTGTAAGATTATTATAGATCGATGGTAGAAAATATATGTAGCCTAAAAAATTGCTTATATACTTTTGCGGAAACCGTTTCATATATGGTCATTTGAAATAAAATAAAATAAATAAAAAATTGGGATTTGCATAATGAAATTGAGGCTATCCAGATGTTTTTTAACGGAATCAGATTTTATTGAAAAACAAAAAAAAAATACATATAAGGGGTTTAAACCACTATTTTGTAAAATTATTTATTTATCGATCACACTAATAATAGAAGCGGGTAAACAGAAATTATTAAGACTAACTCTATTTCGATTTAGGCTATATCTTGTAATAGCATTAGCAATTGAGTTACAATTTCTATTAACCAAAATAATAGAAATATCTAAAGTTTGATTAATCTTGGAATGAATATCTAACACAAGGTTCTCCAATCTCTAAACTGGACATTTCTTAGATAAAGCTCAATCCACAACAATCTTCGATTACACCATGGTCCGGCTTAAGAGAATTGATCCGCAAATCATCTAAAAAATATACTTCTCATTGAGTCTCTACACACAATCTCGACATCACTCATCTTTGGCAATGGAGAAAGTGAAGTACCACAATTCACCTTAATCTTTCCATTAATAGGGACTATCAGCTGAATGCTTATCCACTCAAAACTTAACCTCAAATTTAGTGTAGAAGAAACTCAATGAAAGATACAAATATAACATAAATGATATTTTAGAAGGTGTGGCATGCGAAGACACATCAAAATGAATAGATTGACAAAAGAAAGAGTGTTACATTATTGACAAAAAACAAAATAATTAGTGTTAATTACAAAAATCTGAAATATAGGTGTTAAATAACGAAAAACAATGTATAAGATTTTCTTGCGGGTGAGAAAAAATGAATTGACTCTTTAAAATCAATAAAGAAGCACACTGATGGGTCGTTTGGTATAAGATTGTGAGTGAATAATTTTCAGAATAAGATTACTGGAATATGATTGTGGGAATGTATATGCCTGAAAAATTAAAATTATTTTATTTGTTAACACTTAGAAATGTTCTGATTTAATTGTGAGAGTGTTAGATTACTTTATTTGTTTTGATGGAATAGGCAAGTAAATGCTTTAGACATTATTGCTAAATTACAATTTTACCTTTGAACTAAAATATGCTTATGAATAATAATTACTTAATTTATAATAAAATGACCAACATAAGTAATAACAAAAATATAGATTTTACCCATAGATTTTTTTCGTATATACTTATTAATTTTTCGATCAAACCATTATATTATGATACCTTGTGTATATTTTCATCAAATATTGTCCATACAATTGTATCAACACCGCTCCAAGTGTATTAATGTGGTATAAAATTTATAATATAAAATAATAATTCTTATAAGAAAATCACCCATGATTTTCAACTCAATAATCAATATTATAGTACTAAAATAAATTTCTATCAAATTTCAATCATGATAATAAGTAAAATTCAATTTATAGTTAGTCTAATATCAAAGCATGAAACATAATATATTTTATAAAATATGCAAAAGATGGATTCTCAATGCAATTCATATATTTTCATACACATATGTTGGCTGTATTTACATGTGATTTGTCAAAAGATATGGACAAAACACTCGTGCGCATAACATAAATGCAACAACAAAACATTTACCCTTGTGCACATCATACATTCGACGGGTTCCACGTAGGTTACATGTTGGCTCTTAACAAATTGTTCATCAACATAATCATTTTGTAACTCAAAAAGATTCGTAGACATTTCACGTAAAATCAAATTATGAAGAAGACAACATGTCGTAATGGTCCTACACTGAATTTTAACGGGGCAATAAGATTTTCCTATAAGTATTGCCCAACGGCCCTTTAAAAACCCAAAAGTCATTTCAATAACATTTCTTGCCGAGGAATGCCTCTCGTTGAAGAATTCTTCAGGAGTAGTTGGTTGATGTCCTTCCCTCCAATCATTCAAATGGTATCATTGTCCTCTGTATGGTACCAAGAGACCTTCACCATTGGTATATCCAGCATCACATAAGTAGTGATATCCTATTATCGGGACACCTGATTAGGGTCATATACAGTTAAGAAAATAAAACAGGTCAATCTCTTACTGATGTTAACTTACCTTGGGGCACCTTAAACCCATTTGTTCTAGATAAAGCCATGAAATCAATATAATATTGAAATGTAAAATAGAAATGAAAGCACTGAGAGAATAAAAAAGAGTTATACCTTCTTGTCAATAAAATCAGTCCAGAAGCTAGCTTGGGCTCTCTAGCAAGGATCAGAAGACAACATTGGAGCTATATCTTATGCCTACATGTACAGCAGAGAAATTAACAACTTTGTCCAGATGATAAATATGTGAACAATGTATTAATCACATCCATTGATGTTTGGTCTCTAACATATAACAAATTTCATATGATGTTTGGTCTCTGACAGATAACTATGGATGTTCAATATGTCTCGCCTCTCCCTCTCCCTCGGTCTAGTCCTCTCCCTCAGATCAGACCCTCTCATTCTCCCTCAGCTCAGACTGCCTCTCGCCTCTCCCTCTCCCTCAGCTCAGTCCATCCTCTTCTCCCTCAGCTCAATCCATCCTCCTCTCCCTCAGCTCAGTCCATCCTCCTCTCGCCTCTCCATGTCCCTCAGCTCATTCCATCCTCCTCTCGCCTCTCCCTCTCGCTCAGCTTAGTCCATCCTTCTCTTGCCTCTCCTTCTCCCTCATCCCAGGCTGCCTCTCGCCTCTCCCTCTCCCAGTCACTCTCCCTCAGCTCAGTCCTTCTCCCTCAGTAGTCAGTCCCTCTAGCCTCCATCTTAGTCCCTCTCCCTCCCCCTTAGCCCAGTTCTTCTCGCTCCCCCTTAGCCCAGTTCTTCTCCCTCTCCCTCAGCTCAGTCCATCCTCTTCTCGCCTCTCCCTCTCCTCAACTCAGACTGCCTCTCGCCTCTCCCTCAGCTTAGTCCTTCTCTCTCAGTAGTCAGTCCTTTTCGCCTCTACCTCTCCCTCATATCAGTCCCTCTCACTTAGTTTGCACATAAACTTTGGAAGGTTCATATTTGGCGTGAAACCATAGCATATGAAAGCAATAAGCATACACACCATATATCATCACAGCAAAAATACACCATATCCATCAAATGGAGTTACAACTTCTATAATATAGCAACATCTTCAACCAACTTATAGTAATTTGATACGAAACAAAATATATACAAAATCTTCCTAGAGTTCCAGCACCTAAAAGAGAACTTCTTCCGACTGGCAATATGAATTTATTGCTCAATCCTCAAGATCGATTTTATTCATCTGGAATGAAAAATCAAACCTCACATCAACGGACCAGAGCTCTCTCCTCTATCTTTTTCATTGAGGAAAGTTTTCTTCCTTTTTAAAAGCCACCCAGTTCTAGCCCTATATCTATTGAAAATCAATTCTGATTTCAGAAATTGACTAGGTCTAAATAGAAAAAATCAGAGAGGAGAAGAAGAACGCTTCTCACGAAGCTCTGTAAAAACTCGCTTCGAGTTTTTGGCCTGTACAAAAAATGGAGAAGGGCAGAACGCAGAAGGGCGCAGAGAGAGAGAGGGGGAGCTTACCATAGGTCGCTGCTCATGAGTGAGAGGGAGACGGAGACGGAGAAGGCATACGCGAACAAAACGAGAAGCCTTCGTGAGAGAGCTTACATGGGTCGTTGCTCGTGAGTGAGAGGGAGAGGGAGAAGGCCTACGCGAACAGAATACCCGGAATGAATATACTTCTCGATTTAGAGGGGTATCAAAATACCCTCCATAGATGGTGTTTTGACATTCTAGAAATATTGAAACACCCAAAAAATTTAAACCAAACAAAACAATCTCATACTTGTCATCACTTTCGAATCATATTGTCTGATATCACCATATATCAAATGATCAAATGTGAAATAAGTAATTTCTTATTACTTTTCTATTTATTTCTTCAAGAAGTAATTTCTGATTAGTTAAAAGGAACACGAAACTGTCGGAGGATATGGATTAAATTAAGATTATACGCAAATCAGGACGTTATAGAGGCAGCTTTTTGCTTTATAAATACAGAGGCAGAGCGAGGCTTCTCTTCTCCCTCTGCGGCTAACAGGCTGGTGTTGGTTGGTTAGTTGGGTTTGATTATTAGTATTGGGCAGTCCATTTCGGCCATGGCTCTTTCTCTTTCTTCATTCACATTTCTGACCCTATTATTATGCTTCAACCCTCTAAGCAATGCCTACCCTTTTCATCCCACAAAAGCCCTCCACCATTTCCACCGTCCCCGCTTTGCTCATCACAACTACAGAGATGCTCTTACCAAATCAATCCTTTTCTTTGAAGGCCAGAGGTCAGGCAAACTCCCCCCTAACCAGCGGGTCAATTGGAGGAGAGACTCAGGTCTATCAGATGGTTCTGCCATGAATGTATGTCAATGTGGCGTTTCTGTAGCTTATTTCTTTGTTTCTTTTGAGTTTGTTCTTAATGTACCAAATGTGAAGTGGGTTTTGCTGATTTTTGAGTTTGATATTGGAAATGCAGGTTGATTTGGTGGGTGGGTACTATGATGCAGGGGACAATGTGAAGTTTGGATTTCCAATGGCATTCACCACTACAATGCTTTCATGGAGTGTGATTGAGTTTGGTGGGATAATGAAAGGCGAGCTTCAGAATGCGAAAGAAGCCATTCGTTGGGCCACTGATTATCTCCTCAAGGCCACAGCTCAACCAGACACCATTTATGTTCAGGTTTATACATATAATCTACTGATTCTGCCATGCATTTTGAGACACTTCTGTTTTTTCTGATTGAGAACAGCATTTTCCTTGCTTGTGTAGAGAGAAAATATATTGGGTTTTGAGGTTTTGTGGTTTTTGGGTAGGTGGGTGATGCTAATAAGGATCATGCATGTTGGGAGAGGCCAGAAGACATGGATACACCAAGGAGTGTAGCCAAGATAGACAAAGATGCACCTGGTTCTGATGTGGCTGCTGAAACGGCTGCTGCTCTTGCCTCTGCTTCTTTAGTCTTCAGAAGAAGTGACCCCACTTACTCCAAACTTTTGATTCGAAGGGCTATTCGGGTATAAGTAATAATTTCAAATTTGGATAAACTAATGCAACATTCTTTTTTCATAAACGAATTTCCTTAAAATCTTAGATCGTTCTCTGATGTTGTTATAGGTTTTCGAGTTTGCTGATAAGTATAGAGGACCCTACAGCTCTAAGTTGAAGCCATTTGTGTGCCCCTTCTACTGCTCTTACTCCGGTTATCAAGTAATTTGTTTCCTCTTTATAATGTTCAATCTTCCCATTTTTACAGTACTTATATAAAGAGGGTTAATGACAAAATTTCTTTTGGAATGTTAAAATGAAAGGATGAGCTGTTGTGGGGAGCTGCTTGGCTGCATAAGGCCACAAAGAATCCAACTTATTTAAACTACATTCAAGTAAACGGACAAGTCCTTGGAGCTGGAGAGTTTGATAACACATTTGGGTGGGATAATAAACATGTTGGGGCAAGAATTCTTCTTTCCAAGGTTCAAATCGGAAAAATGAAAAACTTGTTTTATTTCGCAATCTCTTTGTTAAATTATGAAGAATTTGCGGATCTGATTTTGGGTTTTTCAATATGTTTTCAGGCATTTCTTGTGCAAAAGGTGAAATCCCTCCATGACTACAAAGGACATGCTGATAATTTCATATGTTCTATCATACCAGGAGCCTCTTTCTCTTCTACCAAATACACCCCAGGTCCTCTCTCTCTCTCTCTCTCTGCTCTCTTTTCTTATTCTCTTTCTTGTCTCAATGGTGTGGTCCTGTTTTCTAACGGCTAATTTATTTGGATTACGTGGAGCAGGAGGGCTTCTGTTCAAGATGAGTGATAGTAACATGCAATATGTGACTTCAACCTCATTCCTGCTGTTAACATATGCTAAATACCTTACTTCTGCTCACATGGTTGCTAATTGTGGCGGGACCAGTATCTCCCCTAAGACTCTTCGCACCATTGCCAAAAAACAGGTCTTTTTTCCTTTTCTTTTCTTTGGGCTTAACCCTTTTTTTCATTTTTTAGGATAATTGTTAGAATAATGTCTTTAATAAATACGTTCCTTTTTATGTGAACGTCGTATAATAATTCGTTTTTGTTGCGGCTTAATTATCAGGTGGACTACCTTCTTGGGAACAACCCATTAAAGATGTCCTACATGGTGGGGTATGGACCAAAATACCCACAAAGGATACACCACAGAGGGTCATCACTACCGTCCATTTCTGTTCACCCAGCCAAGATCCAATGCTCCTCAGGCTTCAGTGTGATGAACTCCCAATCCCCTAACCCCAACATCCTGGTAGGCGCAGTAGTTGGCGGGCCCGATCAATATGATAGATTCCCGGATCAACGGTCAGATTACGAGCAATCAGAGCCAGCCACTTACATAAATGCCCCCTTAGTAGGATCACTCGCTTATTTGGCTCACTCGTTTGGCCAGGTCTAAGGACATCTCCAACTTCATAGGTGTTTTTATTTTTATTTTATGTGCTTTTAGATTTAAGTATATTTAGTATTATCCTACGGGAGTGCACAAGGTGAATGGGGTAGGCTCGAGCCCCTAAAACTTTGAAGCACAATGGTCAAGATATTATTTATAGGGTATGGTGTGGACCCAGTTGGGTTCGGAGTAATGTAATTTTTAATCAAAATATGGTTAAGCTGAGTGAAACTTATGTTGTTTGAGTACTTGCATAATAATATCTTTTCTTTTCCGTGGCATGAACGGCGCTTATTTTGTCTTTTACTCTGCGTAAGTCTATATTTTTGGGAACTTGCATAATATCTTGTAGCCACTAAGAAATAAAGTATCAATGGAAGGGTTACAAGCACTTAAAGTTGAGGATTGTGTATTTTACTGGTGGCCGCTGAAAGTGAGGGATGCAGTATGAGGGGAGATGATGAAGAACACAAAGATATGGTAGAGCACGTGATGCTGTTGGAGGATGAGGATCATACGGTCAAAAAAGCTGGTTTTTATCGGACATGTCAGTGGTGTCAAAGACTACACTAAATAGAAGCCAGTTTGAACTTTCGAGAGTCGGGTTGGGAGTCAGAAACGGAGAGACAGAGACCGTTCACTCCTATCGATAAAACCCTTTCTCTTTAGTTATGTAGTTCAAAATTTCTGATACAACAGAACAGACCATCTCTTCTTCAAAAGGAAACAGAAAATGGAGGAAGAAAGAGAAGAGGAATTTCTTGAAGTGCATAACATGTAGATATAAGTTTCATTATTAGAATTCAACTCCAACAAACAGTTGGGAAACAGTTTATTTGGAAGGGATTACTAATAATAAATAATGAAAACTCAGATGGTAGCAACTCCAAACATCTCTCACCAAAATAATTACAACATTCATTTCTCATTTCATTTACACAACCCCACATCTTTATTCCTATATTATTATCCACTGCCGTGACGATGAGGAGTCATTTGCTGGCTGACTTGCAGTTCCTTTTAAGCACCTTTCGCTGTTTCATCATCGCTGGCTAAAGGGACTGATTTTGCCTATAAGCACAAATAAATAATAACAACATTATACTCTTCCACCTGAATCTGGATCTTGTTAATTCAAAACGGAATTAGGTGGCCAGTCTTTAAAAAGATTTTTTTATTTATTTGAGATTCGACTCACCAAATCACGGAACTTCAGAATGTAGAACATCTCGAGATACCGGCGAGTCTCCCGCCTCTCGAGCTTTGAAACATACTTCCAGAAACCATACACTCCGGCCAACGTCATCAGTCGTTCAGAATAAATCTTCCATGTATACCTACAACAAACAATGTGCCAACATAAGACTAACGAATCAAATCAAACAACTAGAATTGGTGTTCAATGAAGTAGTAATGGTTCCTTCTTGCCTTTCATAAATCCTTTGAAGCCCAGCTTCAGAAATTTTAATCCAGTAACTTGGATCCTCCTTGCAACGCTCAAAGAAATCCACCATACACGCAGCAGCCTGGTCGGGGTGATACGGATCGATATGAAATCCCGATGCACCGTCTACAATAATTTCAGCAGGACCACCATGGCAGGTGGCAAATGTTGGTAGTCCACAAGTCATAGCCTCCACAACTGTGAGTCCAAACGCCTCGTAAAAAGCCGGCTGAACAAAAGCACCCTTAGTGTCTGCTATATAACGATATAGCTCGCCATTACGTGCTCGATTCATTTGTGCCGCTATCCATCTGAATTGACCATCCAACTTGTAGTTCTTCATTAGATAATGCATCTTCTCGATTTCTGCGATTTCTTCTCTGTCTTTGGAGTTCTTCACATCAAAGTACCCGCCTACCACTACCAGGTTTACCAGTTCCCTCAATTTGGCACTCTTGCCGTACAACTCAACTAACCCTGTTATGTTTTTCACTCGATCCAACCGCGCCATTGTAAAGATCAATGGTTTTGACCGATCGCTTATCATACCACTGCAAAATGCAAGCAAAATATCAGATTACATTCAAGCATGTGATTGTATGGCTAGGAAAATGAAGTGTAAAAGAATAATGCTCACATGTGTTCATTATTCTGCTTTGGATCGTACAACAGCTTTTCTAATGAATCATGTAGAGATGTGAGTCTTTTCTGTTTTTCAGAGTAGGGGAAATAAATGCACATATCTGCCCCAGGAGAGACTATATTAAACTTTGGATCAAAGACGTCGATCCCATGGACGACTCGGTACAGCCCAGGAAGAGTAAAAGCAGAGTGGCTCTCATACTGACCCACCGTATTCTTCCTGCAAGAAAGATTATAAAGGTTAATCCACTTTGCATAGCCTTACCAAGAATATGGATAACATCATAGTTCAAAAGATATCTCATTAAGCTTAAATAAATTCCATGGCTTCAATAAAATTAGAAGACAACTTTAAAACTTGCAACATAAGCAAGCAAGACGTAGCATTGGCAAGCGTATTGTATGGCTTTCACAGTAGACAGCTACTTGTTATATGACTAACTCTGATAGTTAGAAGCACTTACGATCCTGCAATCTCTTGGTACGTACTGGTGATGATAAAATCTGCATTATTCATGGCAATAAGGTCAGCAGTGAATTGACATGAGAAGTGGTATTTTTCCTCGAATTTTCTCCAATATATATCAGATTCAGGATACTTTGTTTTCTCCAATGCATGAGCTATTGTGCACTGCGGTATCAAGAATAAAATCATAGCTTAAAGACAGTATAGTAAAAGATGGATTGGCAGAATTGGAAGATCATGAGATTCTTCTTCTAACCTGCGTAACACCCATCTTATAAGCCAATAAGGATGCAACAAGATTCCCGTCACTGTAATTTCCGATGATGAAATCTGGAATACCTTGTAACTCTGCAGCAATTTCACTTGCCACATCCTAACCACACACACATCCAGGACGTTACGAGAAAATCAAGATTTGGAAAACATCAAGCAGAAATAAGATATGAAAGAAGTCCTAGAAATGTTCCAATCCCTTAATATTTTAAAGGTAAATTACCTCTGCGAAGGTCTCTAAATAAGGCCATACATCAAATCTTGAAATCCATTTGCGGAGAATTCCTTTATCAGATCTAAAAGGAACTCGCAATATATGAGTGTGTTCTGTCCCACTCACTCTTTCCAACCGTTGGTTGCATGTAGTCCCCTTAGAGTCAGGTATTAATCTGGTAACCTAAGACAGCCATGAAATATACCACATTTTACAGTTTAAAAAAAAACTCAAGAAAAATCAGAAAAAAAGAAAAACGAAAGAAAATATTGGTAAAGAATTTGCTTACGATCAGAATTTTGGGAGTCACTTCCAATTCTAAACCTTGCTTCTTTATTCTAAGAAGCATTTCATTCTCAAGGGCACGAACTTGATCCAATATATACACAACCTGAAGAATAAGAAAATTAGAAAATTGAAAACTTGAAATGTGGTATATTAATTTTCATATTTCTGTACTCGTAGAAACGTCTGTGAAATCTTATGTAAACAGAACTAAGAGAATGAATTAGAAGGCATCGAGGATAATTGCCAAAAATTAAATACTACGAATACCTGGCCACCGGTGTCTGGCAAACCTAAAACGTTTGCCTGCCCGAAGTACCCATGTGGAGATAAAATAACAACATTAAACACCATCGGAACTCTGCCCAAAAACGTTTCTAATGTCGCAGGATCAGGAGCTTGAAGGATGTCCAAGAGAAGATGCATCATCTCCAGCACCCGACCCGCCGTATCACCCCAACCCTTATCAAAACCCATTCCTTGTAATCTGCATCCAAACAAAAGGGCAGAGTAGAAAGTATCAGAAACTGAAACAATAACACAATGAACTTAGCTATCAAATTTATCCATTGCATACTAGGTGAAAAGAACGTACACATATTCAAACTCGAAATAGGGTGTATCAGATGGTAGCTTAGTAAGATAATCCTCAGCCTTAGACAATGAAGACTGAAGTTTAGAAATGCTCTGTACCCGATCATTCAACATTAATCCCTGAAACATTGAAAACAGTGAGTGTTATTTCAAATTTATTTGTTGGTGTTCCCTATAAAGGTAAATATAGATGCTAGAATTATTTCTGATTTACCTTGAACAAGAGAAACATGTTTACTACGACTGATTCAATGAAGGGAATATCAGTAAATGATATTAAACATTAAATTTGTGGTGACATCATTCTTTGAGAATGTGCACCACGCAGAAAGCTTACATGCCCTCTATATTTGTGTGCTCGAAGGAAATCAAGTAACGGCTCGAGGGTGTCCTTGTTACGGAACATAATTGATGAGAGATGACGATTGAGGAACTGAACTCCATTCCCAATTGATGAAGATCGGTTTGGGCGAGGAAAGTTTGCATTGAATGGTTCAAAATCAAGTTCAAGCACAAATTTGCCATTAGACCTGAAAACTCAATTATATGAGCTTCCCCTTCATTATAATAGGTGAAGAGGATTTAGAGGAAGGAGAATTCACTTACCGCTCTTCTACAAGTTCTTCTTTGAAACGAAGATATTCAGAAACAGTCAGTTGGTCAACGCTGAGTTCATATACATTGACACGGACATATTCCCAGACACCAGGCCTTGGACGAACTGCTATGACCACAAATGGAGGCAGAACTATTGCTTCCTGTGAGTGACGATAATATCTATCAAAAGCCGGAAAACAAAAGGACATAACGTTGTTTTCCAGAAAATTAATAATCATGATAACATCAGAAAAACCTGTTTGATACTAAGAACAGCTTTTAAGATTATCTAACAGGCCTAACCTATGTGCTTCAACAAAGCACTTAAAAGGATATATTAAAAATTCTGCTGAAATGTAAATGAATATAAAACGCGACAGAATGAAAATCACCTGTGCAGATTTAAGGACCTCGCCAAAAGGGCCATCAATGAGATTCTTTCTGGCTTGATCATCGCCAATTATATTATCAAGTTCATCGAGTAAGGTGTGGGGTTGCAAAATTCCTTTTCCCTGAGCCACATACCTTCGTATTCGAAGCAACATATCGGTTAAGTAGAATAGCCCCAGGCCCCCACCGTTTGGTTGTAGAGAAAACAGGGGGAAATGATCAAATACACATTCAGAAACCAGTTTGTGGAAGTGAATACGATGTAAGATTGCAAAATTTTCATTCTTTACGAACATTCGGAAACTAAACAGACAATTGACAGAGAGAACAAATCAAGATTAAATAATTACTATCTTTTGCAATCATAAAACAGGGACGAACCTGGAAAGGAGAGAGATGAGTTCGTTGCGGTAAACAGAGAGAGTGTCCTCCACACGCTCTCTCATGCTTGGAATCCGGGCAAACTTGGGCTTCGACATGGTAGAATTTTGAAAGCTCTGCTACGCGATGGAATCGGTTAACAGAAGAGTGTAGAGTGGGAACTGAAGTAGTTATCGGTGTGCGGAAACGAAGATAGACCATGTTTATTTATAGTTGAAGATAGAGAGACAGTGTGGCATGTGTCAAATATCTAGAGCAAGTGTCCGCGAATGAAAGAGAAAGCGTGTTTGATCAGCATTTCTGAACTTGACTGGATATCATCATTTTCAAACGACAGAAATTAAAGATAATTGGATCCTAGAAATGGGCAAAACCTGCTCCTAGTTTTGGTTTTCGTTTTGTTTCGGTTTTGGTGATCATAGATCGGAACTGGTTTTTCTTGGGTATGTAAATTAATCATCCATATCGTCCCTCTTATATGTCTTACTTCACGCCTCACGGGGTCAATTAATCCTTGTATGACATGTAAAGTGAGTTAAGACCCTTTGCTTTATGCTAAATTTCATTGTAATCTAATCATAATTATCTTATAATTAAATTATTATGTTTAAAGTTAAATCTAAATTTCATTGTAACAGAAAATTAAATCAATCTCAACTCACGATTGGATTATATTTCTAATATCAGACAAAATTATTTTTTACCCTCATATGAAATAAAACAAATGTCATTTCTTTTTCACGGTCTCTTAATTAAAATTAACTTTATCAAAGTTTAGTCTATCATTATTAATTTATTTAAATATTAATCAAACCTAATTTTTAGGATAATGTTATGTGATGTGTCGAGATTCCTATTTTGAATATGAAAGTCAAATTTTTTTTAAAGTGTTTACAAATAATAGGTTGTGATTTATTATTCTATGATTTTACTTCAATAGAGAATGAGAGATGGTTCAATCCTAAAAAGAGCATCTCGTAGTGAGCAGACTATGTCTTAAGTGGTATATGACAACTTTAAAATGAAGAAGAATGATCTATCGCAAGAGAAGATAGCTCATTATATTGATAGGTTTAGTTAGAGAACTTTACTCATGTTGAAGACGGTTTTCAATGTTGGCGTCCGATCAAGGAGTGATGACTTTTGGTGAAGTTAGTGTAAAGGAAAAAATTCATTGTTTGGAGAATTGGTCGTGAATTTCCTACAAGATAATGAGAAAATAAAGAGTAAATAGAAATGGGTAATAAACATAATAATTTACGTGGAAAACCCTTGATGGAAAAAATTATGGGAAATTTTTTTATAGTATTTTCATTATGTAGAAAATGTTTACAAGCCTAATGCAAGCTACACGTCGTGCTTGTTTCTTGTGTGTGTTGAAAATCTCTTGATTACAAAAATTGACCCCTTATTTATAAGCTCAGTTTGAACATAAATTGATATAGCTTATTTAATTTTAACTGAAAATACGATTAGCAGAGTATTTCATGGAAATATAGTTTATCAACATTAACAACCAAATCAACCAATTTTAACTGTTTGATCAATCTAATGGTCTATATTAACTTCATTTGATTGTCACGTTGGTAAGTTATGTGTTGTTATCTGATAGGTTTCCTGTTTAATTTTCGGTGACATGAAAAAAATAAGAATTTATGCCCGTTCAGTTGATTATGATTTTCAAGGTATGGTTTTGTGTGTATTATTTTTTATTTGAGTTTAACGAGATTTGAGTTAGGTGGTTGTGTTGTTTTATGGTGTGTTATAATAATTAATGATAATGAGATAATCGTGGAGGTAGGTAATTAGTCGAACCGCGTTAAAAATATATTCTTTTAATTAATTATTTATGCTTCTGTTACAACAAGTGATATCAAAACTGATCAACATGGTTCGCGCGAATATCTCAATTCTTGAAGGTGTCGTAGGGTTGAAACATCGCGGTGTGATGTATATGGCGTGTTGTGATGAAACTTATGGTGCAATCGCAAATACCAAAATGCCTTGTGTCTAGAGGTGATGGATGATCTAGAGGTGATGGATGATTGTGATTGAAATTGTTTTAGTTTAAGATGGAGCTGTAGCGATCACGATTGTTTGAGATTGATGAAATTTGAGTCAAGATGAGGACCGTTAAGATTTGGTGAATAAAATTTTTGTAAAATTTTTAGGAAAAATGTTAAGTGATATGCCTTTAATGATTTCATACTTAAAATATGAAAGTTAGGTTTTTTAGAGTGGTTACAAACAATAGGTTTTTAGATGAAATTTTAAATGTTTAGATTAGAAAATATTCATATAACTTTTTATAACAAGTTAGTAAGAATGAAATAACTTTATATAATTATTGAAAAACCAGGGGCTTCTTTAATTATTAAAAACTTCTACAATTTTATTTTCAAGCTTCTAGTTTCAATCAGCCACTTGATACTTTTCCTTGGCAGAAAAAATGACTTTTTTCTTTTGTATTATATATTTTTCTTTTATATGATATTTTCTCATCGTAGGATCAGCTTAGTGATATACTCTAATTGTTCTAGTTATTTTTTATTTTCTTTTTATAGTTTTACATTCTCTTTCCTAGGCAGACAGTATATGAATATGAAGATGTTCAATAATAGAGATGTTATCTTACTTGGGAAAGAAAATTAGAGATTCTATCTATCCGATTAGTTTAAGATAAAAAGTTTGTTTTAGTTGATCGAAATCTAGATCTAACCTATAAAAAAACTTGTCTGAATATTAACATTGGCTCTGTCAATTTGTCGGTAGAACGGTGGATTTAGAGCACATCATATTTCGTTATTTAAACAAGATGTATTTTTTATTCGATCTGAAACGTTGAATTATTTATTCAACGGCTCACATCAGTTTTAAATAAAAAAACGTAGACTTGATATGATATTTTTTAAATATTTTTTAAATTCATATCTTATCCGTATTTAACAGGATATCTCTTTCTTTTGAGAAGAGAGAAACTCAAGTCCTCGAACATGTCCCCTCACATGACGGACGGGAATCCGAAAAGTGATGCAAGGCAGTTGCACTGGATTGACATGTAGTTACACACAGAATGTCCCCTCACCGTCCAGCCAAACCTCTTTGGTTTAATAAAATAGAGTTGAGAATTAACACAGCGTCGCCTGTTTATGTTTAACGACATTCGGCTCTACTAAAAATGACAAGTAGCACAGAGCAGCACTCTAAGATTGGAAGGGGTCTAAAGATTTAACTTTTGCCACTCGCAGTGTCTAGAATGGGGCATTTGCCGATGTCTAAAGGAAACAAGGAGAAAGTGCCATTTTCATTGGTTTGGTGCCCAGAGGATTACTTTAATATTCGGATATTTAGTCACTCGATGGTTTGTGTAGACGAATATAATCATAACAGTTAAAATATTATTTCTCCAAAATAATGTAGTTTGAGGAGACAAATTATGAAGCTATTTAATAATATGATAATCATGATGATTATCTTGACATTATTTTTAATTATAATAAAGAATATTCTCATATTACATATAACATACTTTAAAAAATCTACAAGCATTTGATAAAAAATTCTTTATAACTTGTAAAATTTTATTTTTCACAATCTAGTGAAACTTGATATTTTACTAAAATTATTGTAATACTAATTTTATCATGTAGAGTGACAAATCGTGGTCACTAAATGAAATATCTATTTAGTGCGTTATTGCATTTAGAATATGTTGAAATGACTAATGAGTTTGATTTTTAGTAATAACGTTCTCTTAAAACAATCATAACTCATTGTTATTATATTATGAGCGCTCTTAATCTTTAGAGAGTTATAAACTCATATTTAATGGATCACTTATTTTAGTCTACTATGTTTGGGATTTCATGAGTCAATATATATCATAGCAATCTAAAATACTTATTATGTCAAACGGTTTTGTTAGAGATTTGATAATTTTACTTGAGAGGTCAAATATAAAAATTATCATAGTTGATCAGTAGAATGAGCTTTATGAGTTAAGAAATAAGATGTATATGTATTAGTTAGATAGTACTCTATCTAATTATACACGGTTATATATTATTGAGGGGAGACACATAATGAAGCATAGGTCGAGAATAATTAAATCGACTCATATAGAATATGATTTAAGTTCTTTACAATTTTACTAGTGACATTCATTATAAATAATAATTAATAAATTAAATCATGAGTTTGGTTAGTAAAGTTTATTAATTATTTAGCAATGCAAATTTTCATTCTTATAGTCCTTGAGCTAGCCTATGGATTATAGGTACTGTCATGATCTCTAATTAATAGGCATGACAAGATACCTAGCAGTCAACTATGTGATCCTATTTTAAGTAATAAGAATTATAAATATAACTAATTTTTATTGAAGATATAATTTTAGGATAGGGTTGATCTCTCAATTCTAACCGTGGAACATTATTATAAATCGAAGACTTTTTCTCACATGTTAAGCCCCAAGTCATTTCGCATCATTACTCGAGAGAAGACAAAATCAGATAGAGATACTTTATCTCTCGAGTTGAAAATTTGACAGCAGAACGAGAAATATTTTTTTGAGTGCCCAAATACTCATTGTCGGTTGACGGTCTAAGGAGTAACGAAGAAGATCTCAAGGTATAGATCTCAGACAGTGGCACACGACAACAGCACAAAGGTGGTCGACAGTTCAACTTGATTTTAGTGTGTAGATCGAGATATCATTTTGTGCACAGTGAGGATCAAAGCTTGACGTGGAAAATTCTTAAATTTTTCAAATTCATGTGTCAAAGTATAGTCTCTAAATTCATTTTTAGCAATAAATTATATTGTTTAACAAATAAATTTCAAAATCGCCACACTTTTTGTTGCCATATTGCCTTCAATATAACCCAACTAAAGCAACATATGTAATAACTTTTCCACTTTCCTCACTATCCCAACTTATTTTTTTTTTCTTTTTCCACATTCACTTTTCCCAACTGTTTTTTTCTTCTACCACTCAAACCCCCGGTTTCATCTTTTCCCCTCAAGACCCTTACACGACGCTAAGGTGAAGAACACACAAAGACACTAAGACGCTGAGATGCTAAGACGAAGATGAGGAAGACTCAGAACAAAGACGATGTAGACCCATATGAAGAAGACATAGATGATGAAGACCCAGATGCAGACGACAAAAGTGAGAACGATGAGGCTTATCTAGGGTTAGTTAATTGTGTATGATTTGAAAAGATTTGGGTTAGTTAATTTGTTAACTATCTAAACTAATCATAACATTCTCACTATTAAATTATAACATAACATTCTCGATGGTTAAAAATAATTTTAACTTCTAGAAATTCTACTTTTTCACAATTTTATTCAAGAAATCATCTACTATCAATCACATATCAAACTATCCTAAGATAATTATGACAACATTGACAAAAAAGTCTAATTATGAGAAACTTCGAGGGAGGTAAGTGCGATTTTAAAATACGGGTTGGTTTGAAATACGGAGTCAGGTTGGTTTGAAATACGGAGGTCCAGGCCCGATCCATGAGCCCAGGCTTATGTTAGACTATCAGGCTGGATCGAAGGGTTGAGCCTACATACGAACTTTTAAAATAGTTTTGGCTCATTTAGGGAAATAATCTATTTTTTTATATACCATCTGTCATATATTATGGTATATTTATCTACCATAATATATATTTAGTATATTTTTATATACCTTCCATGATAATCATACATCATACCAGTACCATACTACCCAAATCTGTCTCCTCCTCCTTCATCTCTCTCTCGCTGGATTTCATAATTCTCCACTTTGGAGCTTCAATCTCTCGAAAATCAAACAAGAAAATCAAGTCAAAAATCATATGAGGGCGAGAAAACTAGAATACAAGGGCAAGAAACCAGAAATTGTTGCCAAAAAACCAGAACTCTGAAACCCAAAACGGAGCACCTAAAAATTGCTGACGACGAGAGCACAATGACCAGAAAATCAGGCGATAACCAACAAACAACAAGACAGACAAAAAACTAAGTGAGAAATAAGAAACCAACAAGGACCGCGAGAGAGAAAGGAAGAAATCGTGAGAGAGAAAGAAGGAGATCATGAGAGAGATGCTACTTTGAAATTTCAGCCATACCTGCAAAATAGAAAAACAATTGTCATTTAAGAAAAGTAAAAAATAAACTAAACTAAATACATAATTTCCCAATAGTTTTTTTATAAAAAAAATGTCTTAGTCTTCATCAAATATTATTTTCCTTACATTTTCCTCATCAATATTAAAATATTGATATTTTTCAATGTCAATATAATTATTTAAAAGAAATGCTATAAATTAGAAGCTGATAGGTAACACAACATTACTAATTTTTTTTTATTAAAATTATAAATTACCTAAATATTTAATCCAATATGATATCTCAAACTTTAAAAACTTGGAATGCTTGAGTCTATAATTTGAAACTAAATAGCTTGCATAGATAAGAAATTGAACATTTGAAATTTTAAGACTTGAGCAACTTGTAAATTAAAAGCTTAATTTAAACAATAAAATGTGAGTTTCGGAACCTAAGAGTTAGAGACAATATAAGGTATAAGTCTGATAAAAAATGGTGGAAGATAAAGTGTATATATTTATGTTCATATACATATTCCTAAGAATTTACTGGTTCGTCCCTACAACCAAGCTCATATATGCTCAGACCATTTTAGCCCGTGTGTAAAGGATAGGCTCAATCAGTCCAACCGGATGTTACCAAGCAGCGGGGCATACACGTGCCCTCGCCTAGGCCATTCCAGGACCTAGCTACAAATGGGTAGGCCAGGCCTAAATTTAGACCAGACCAAACCAGGCTCTTCTTTGTTTGAGCTACTCCCAGTAATTTTAAGTTCAGATGCTCCACTCCAATTAGGGTAATAAAATCTATCTCCTTCATCCCAACAACATCAAAATCAGCCAGCCACACCAGGTAGCTCCCATCGCTTCGACAGTCCAGAGCGCTCCTGTTCAACAGTAAAATTGGAAAGGTCAAAGCAATGGCTAGCGTAGGCGTCGACAATTGACTTCTTTTGCTGATCGGGTTATGGTTATCTTTGACAAGTAAAGTTCATTAAACATGATGGGCTTCCCCACCTATCGACCGCCTCCAGAACCTAAGCTTCTAGGCTATGACCCCAAAAAATCCTGCTACTTCCATCTTGGGTATAACACTAACGTATGCATGGCCATTGGTCTCACCTTCGTCCGGGTCGTTTTCAAGTGTCAATAGCGGGACGTTATGTCAATCGGGGAAGGTTTTTGGTGACAAGATCTGGAGATATCAGAAATGATAGTGATGACATGAGTAATGAAAAATTCTTTAACTAGGTTGACCCCAGACCCATCTATGACTGTGACACCCCTCGGCATCATTACAAGTAAGTGTCTTGCTTTTAGTTTACACTGTCTTTTATTTACAATCCAGAGCTAATGGCATATACATCCCCTGTAATTTAGCTTACATGAACATCTCATCTAGTTTCAAGTTCTATACGGATATCCCATATAGTTTCATTTTATCTAAAAGTTAATCCATACATATTGTTAACACCCTTCACAACTTGCATGTTAGGAAGTTCATCTGGTCATGTTTTAAATTTTATTTGCTTATATAATATAACTTGTATATATCAATGTTTGAGCTTGAACTTCTTACCAAAAAGTGCAAGTTGTGAAGGTATTTTAAGAAACTTTTTTGCATTTGTATTGGAGGTTTTTAAACTATGGAGAGTTTTCGTGTAATAACGACAAACTATAAAACCCTAAGATGGTTAGCGTGTAGTTGAAAGACACTAAGAGGAATTGCAAACTGAGACGTCTTAGGTTCAAATTTTTAATCAGCTCTTGGGGCCATCAGACTGAGAAAATTTAAGTGCCCTCCGAATGAATTGACATGCACTTACGAGAAATTTCTTACCGAGAGTCTGCGCACCATCGAAATTAGTTAGACCTAAGATTCAAACATTTGATACTAATCTAAAAACATAAATTAAATGGGGGGGGGGGGGTTTGAAATAATTTAGCTATTTATGAGTTTTTCATTATTTAGACAACTTAGAAAAATTTTGATGATGAAAAAACATGAATTTAACTTTTCAATCTTTTTGCATAAATTGATCTTTAGATGCTATTTCTTTAAATGGCGCTTTTATAAGCTCAACTAGTATAACGTTCAATTTTCGTTTTTTTCCAAAGTATAGTGTTCAATTTGAATTCCAAAAGAAAGATACTCAATTGTCCATCAAACATACTTATATAAAGAGATAAAAGATCGACTCTGTGATAATGATGTTTTCCTTATCCAAATAGTTAAAGAATCAATGATGAAATCTTATCTACTTATGAATAATTTCACAATCGTTTTGGCTAAAAAGGTTAGGATAGAACCTTATGTCCAACGAGCCATATCCAAAAGCAGCACTATGGATATCTTCCTGATTCCTGAATATGCCATTATTCTTCAATTTCGAATTTCTTTTATCATTAGTTAATTATCTGATTGAATGGAAAAGAGATTCTGAATTTTGATTTGTGGTTGAAATTAAATTATTGTAATATGTTGTGGCAAACCAGGACTGTTCATTCAGTCTTTACTAAATGATCTCAGTTCTATATATTCTCATCAATTCTTTGTTTTTTAATGAAAAGCAAAATAAAACAATAAGCTTTAATATTATATTAGTTTCATCTTGGATGTGATTTTCTATAGACATGTTCAATCTTAAACTAAGTATTTTTGCCTTGTCCGTAAAATATGAAGGATTACATATGTTGGGGAGTAGTAAAATTTTCTTTCTTACTTTTGAGAAATATTTCCATTGTGGCCATATATTAACTGTAGCATAATTATCTAATTGCATAAGTTATAAAATTAACTTGGTTTATTATGAGCTCATAGAAAAACCCAACTTGTTGCCTTATAATGGTTTTCTCATAAGCCCATTTGAAAAAGTTTGTATAAGAGTAAGTAGCAAATTAAATCCTCTTACAATTATATGTATAGGCCAACATGCATTTTCCTTTTACAAACAAGTATACAATTGTGCAAAATCCACATGATGATTAAATGTGTGAAATAAGACTAACTTTTTTTCTTGTATGTGTAACACCTTCTTGTAATACTGACTTTTGAGGTAGATATTTTTTTTATCCAACTCTCTGGGGATTCTTATTTATCCAAATGTATAAATAATCCTAGGTTAGTCAGAGCAAGAACTAATGTTCAGATTAAGAAAAGATTAATCCCAGGTCTCTGGATCGAGTATGCTGATAGACAACCAATTTGGGTGGAGATCAAATATCAGAGATTGGCTCAGTTCTGCTTCAATTGTGGTCTTTTATGTCATGAAATTAGGACTTACGAAGAAAAATCTGATTTGGAAGCCACTGATCTTTTGTTTGGTGACTAGATGAGAGCAGAGACCAATTTGAAAACGCCTGTCTGGATTAAGAATAGGCTCTTAAACAAACCTTCAGTCAAGTCTGCTAATTTACAGAACAATGACCAACCTGAAAACATATGCAGCAAAGATACCTCCCTCAACAATGGCCAAGTGTAATACCCAAGTATTTAATAAAGTGTATTTTTGTAATTTAGAACTCACTCACACCATATATGCACTTACACTCTAAGCCACCCTATTTGTTTCCTCTGTGTTCTCTCTCAACCATTTTCCCCCAAATCTCTCTTTTGTTATCTCAAGTTAATCCTTGTTACCACCTACAACTCTCTCTCCCTTTTTTATATGACTGCACATCTCTACTTCATCTAGTTTCTTCTTCAACAATTATCCTCCATTAATCAAGGTATGATTTCTTGTCTCTCTTTCCCCCCTCTCTGTTCTGTCTCTCTTTCTCTCCCCTTCTTTGTTTTGTCTCTCTCTCTCTCTACCCCTCTCTGTTCTGTCTGTCTCTCCCCCCTCTATGTTCTGTCTCTCTTTCTCTCCCCCTCTCTCTCTCTCTCTCTCTCTCTCTTTCCCCATCTATGTTCTGTCTCTCTCTCCCCTCTCTGTTCTGTCTCTCTCTCCTTCTTCTCCCCCTCTCTGTTATGTCTCTCTCCCCCTCTCTGTTCTATCTCTCTCCCCCTCTCTCTCTTTCCCCCCTCTGTTCTGTCTCTCTCTCTTTCCCCATCTCTGTTTTGTCTCTCTCTCTCTTCCCCCTCTCTGTGCGTCTCTCTCTCCCCCTCTCTATGCATCCCTCTCCCCCTATTTTTCATCTCCTTCCCCCTCTCTGTTCTGTCTCTCTCTCCTTTATCTCCCCCTCTCTGTTCTATCTCCCTATCTACCCCTCTCTGTTATGTCTCTCTCTTCCCCCTCTCTGTGTGTCTCTCTCTCTCTTCTTCATCTTCCTCCCATCTCTGTTTTGTTTCTCTCTCTCCTTCGTCCCCCCATTGCGTCTCTCTCTCTCCCTCTTCTTCGTCTCCCTTTTCTATTTTCCCCTTCTTTTGAACCGGTTCACATGAACTGGACCGGTTCATTTAGACCATACCAAGCCGAGCCGGTACAGTCAGACCAGACCGAATTGAATCGACTCGGTCAGACTAGACCAGTTCAACCAGACCAGACTGAACCGGCCCAAAACAGCAGAACCGAACCAATTCAGACCACCCGAACCTTGTTGAACCATTTTAAACCATTTGATAATTTCACCCGTTGTGGTTTCCATCTGTTCCCAACTTCGTTTAGTTATTTTAATAATTGTAAATATGAATTTGTTGTGACCTGGGATCCTTGGAGTGTAGATCATTAGTTGCTGAATTTAATTCGTAGCGAATCCAAGTAAGTGGATTTACATAATAATTCGGTTCATATGTTATAAATGTAGAATATATAATGTGAAATTATTTTTATTATTTATTTATGTTCAATCTTATGATCAAGTATTTTATTTGATTTCCATATTATGATGAAATTATTTATCATGTTATGTATAATTATATTTTGAGTTATACATGTATTAGTTATGTGTTTATGTTCATGAACAAGTTATATGTTTATTTATGTATATGTGGTAACATGAAATATGAATATTAATTCAAGTAAAAAGTGATAGGTAAACAAGAAGTAGACTTACTCATGTCCCTTGGTTATCAAGTAACCAGATTGTTCACGCCATATTATCAAGTTATACAGTTGGGTGTTACCAAGTTCATGTTAGTGTCCTTGAGGTTCAGATAACCTTAAGTGACATCAAGTTTCAGGACACCCAATCTGTCATGTTCACATTCATGTTACAAGTTCAAATTCAAGTTGTGAAACAGTTCTGGTTAGGTTGTTAATCGAGGGATATGTCTAGTCAAATTATGATCAAGCAAGTATAAGTATTGGCATGTATAAGTTCAAGTTATATGTTAATCATGAAATCGATGTGTTGTTACAAGTATTTTATGTGACCTGTGAACGTGTAAAATAAATTTACGTGAGTTATATGTTTACATTTATGTCATGTGAAACTCATTAGTATGTAAATTTACTTACTGGGTATTTTAATACTTACCCCCCATAGATGATTGTGTTGCAGATGATGGTGAGCAGCAGGAGTGAGGGACTGCCATATAAAGCACGATTATGATTTCTAAATTTAATTATTATTTCAGTTGACTTCAGTTATTTCATATATTTATGAATATTTATGTTTAATCTATCATGTCATATGGATTTTCGTGCTTCATTTTATTACAGTTTAATGAGTTAATATTATTTTAAAATAATTTTTATGCTTCCGTTATTTACGGTTAAAAATTAGAGTTTTCAATTTAGGGATTTTCTCAAATTAGGGGTTTAATTGAATTGGGAAATTTTTAAGTCTTGTAATTTCAAGCATGTTTAACCCTCGGGAATCGGGTCGTTACACCAAGACTATAGAGAATTTCAATTATGGGATTAATATTGATTCTCCCCTGATTAGAAGAAACTCTTTGGAGACTTTGGCTACTGGTAATGATCAGGTTCAATCTAGTTTCTGTTTTTCTACGAATGATAAAACGAAGACTCTGTACAAAAAGAACCAAGCCAAAGGGAAATCTGCCAAGAAGGATTTCAAAACTAAATCTAGTGAACTTCATACTTCAAAAAGGGCGAGTATTGAAGAAAATGAGTGAAATTCTGAAAGCTTCCAAGGAGTGCTATGGGGAATTACCTTGATAAGCCATCAGATCAGCTTGGAGCTTCTTAATATGGTACTGTCAAGGGTTGGGGTTCCCCTTACAATCCGAACCTTTTAGGATGCGGTGCATCTCCTTAAACCCATCGGCTTTCTTGATGGAAACGTTGTTGATGAGAAGGAATGCCCTCTTTGAGTTCTTATATTTTCTTGTATATCTTTTTAGTTTTCCCTTTTTTTCAGTTTATTGGATTAGTAGAGATTGTTATACTGCTGCCAACGCTACCGTTAGGTTTAACATTAACCAGAGTTGTATATTTAGTATCTCCCTTTTCTTACCCCATGCCTTTTCCTCTTTCGTACTGGATAGGAACTTTCATTTTTCTTTTGGCGGTTTCTATCCACCTTGATGTTCTTTATCGTGGCGGAAGCGTTTGACTTGTGGTCATTTTAAAAATTAAATTTTTAATAAAATTTGAATCTTTTAACCAAACAAAATCGCACAACGCTACGATAATCAAAAAACTTTTTATTGAAACTCTTTTCAATTAGTCAGGATCCATTATATATTTATATATTAAATTAACAACATACAAGGTTATGAATCATATAACTCTTGTAGTCTAAATCAAGCGTTCTCGTGAAACCGATCGGTTCTTCATTCTCACGAAATCGTCCCAACGATCAGTATACTCTTAGATCCACATCAAGATCTTCCAAGTCAATCCTCAACGCACTAGGACGTGTGTAGGCAAATAGAATATAACAAAAACACTTTTCTGTCTCTAGATATACTCAACACATGAGATCTAGAGATTTTACTGAGAAAGACTTTTATGAGGCGATTCTCTAAAAATCACTCTTAGTCGTAGAAAAAATCACTTTTTGAGAAATGTGTTCTTCTATAAACTCTTGATTGATAAACTGATTGAACTAATTCATTATCTTAAGCCATCAGAATAATATCTATATATTTTTCTTGATAATGGCGTATACATATTTTGGGATAATTGAAATAATATTTAATTATAAAACTTACAATAGCAGTGGGTCGTGAGGCAGCACAGTGCCTCACGATACCACTGTAATTAGGGGTGTTCAAAACCAAACCGATCAAAAAATGACCGGTTTGGTTCGGTTTGATTATTGAACCGAAGTTTTGGTTCGGTTTGGAATTTTGGTGGTTTTTGAACGGAACCGAACCAAAAAATTAAATTATTATTATTTTTTATATATAATTTCATATAAAATCAAACTCAACCGAAACAAATTTTTGGTTTTATATTATTTTTTTCAATAACATTAAAAAGTTAATTTTAATTATAATACCAAACCAAAACTCACTGTTCATTTTTTAGCATTCACGGTTCGGTTTTAGTTCAGTTTTATTGTCGAACCGGAGTTTTTGATTTGGTTAAATTTTTTACCAAAAAACCGACCGAACTGAACCATGAACACCCTTAACTGTAGTATCATGCGGCACTATAGTGTTGCACACCTACTACTGTGGTGTTAGCCCATGTCAATCTATGATACTCAATAAATGATTGACACGTGATAATTACTGCGTATAAAATATTTATTTTAATCAAATTAAATATCTAGATATTTGTTAATTTAAAATTAAAATACATAATTATCACTATCAACTAAATTATCTTTTATTTCATAAATAACAGATTTAGTTGATCCAAATTATTATCTAATAATAATTTAATAATCTAACTTCATAAATTAGATATTTTGTCTCACTTATCGATAATTAAAAAATAATCGATAATTTTATATATATATTAATTTCGAAATTTATATTTATATAATATCAATAATTTAATTAATTAATTAATCACACATAATTATTTCATAATTATGTACTTGCTCTAGAATAAAAATTCATTTGCAAGTTAGTCTTTTTCTCATGTCATAAAATATTCATACTCTAGACTGCGTAGTATAAATGTGACTTGCGGACCATGAACCTATAATCCTATGTTCTAATAAACTATATATTAATTAAAATCTTTAATTAAATAATCTTATTTATTAATTCTATTTTTATTCCACTATAAATATGGAACTACACTCTCAGAGATTATAAATTGTATTTACAGAGTATTCTCGTCTACTCCACTAATCTAATCAATTCATGTAGTTCTGTCGTCCAATTATTGATTCGTAAATTAGAACTGGTCAAAATTATCATTTTACCATTCTAATTACCTCTTGATCTTTAAGTACCAAAATTACCTTATTCTCGTGTAATCCACTTATAATCTTATTACAAATTTGAGCTCAATAATCATTCAGTTCTAATATTAATAATTTAGGAAATCAATATACGATCTGTTAAGAAACTTTGGATTCCAAATCTTGTAAGATCATGTTCCCAATAATCAATATCACTGAATCTCTAAAATAAAAGTCACTAGCCTGTTTTCCAAACAAATCTTAACGAGTGAACCAAAAGATCCAGTAGACATACATAGAAGTTCATGACTACTCAGGATTCAGACAGATATACTTATGATCATCGAATTGATGTGTATTAAATCTTTACATAAATGGAACATTGATAAAAATATTAACTCACATCAGTCTAATCATATATAATCTCATTATATAAAGCACATTCACTAATATGTCTATCCACATCAATGATCTAGATCCAGATCAAATGCATTTATAATGCTTAGTGACCCGTACTAGCAACCATTCATTAAAAATTTTATACTTTAGATTATTGCTGACAATTTTATTCATTATTTATGATCTTAATCCCCTCGTATTAATACAAGATCATAGTCTCATCAATGAATATAGAATTTTCAGATATTTATATAAATTAATCAACAATAATTTAGAAGAACAATTATAAGAAAAATGTAATCCTTATTAAATTTCATATAAAAATATCAATACACATATTTTGAGGACATAACCTCCAATAAATGATGCATATGTTTCTCCTTCAATAATATTTCCGTGTTTCTGATAAAAAAATGTATAATTAATCCAAAACTTTTGAGCCTAATTTTTTTAGGAGCACTGTATATACGTCCTAGATCAATGTTAGAAAGCAATAATGAGATACCTTGAACAGAAACCCTTATAATTTTTTTGAAACAAAAAAATCTTTATTCTTCAGAGTCGTCTAGTTTGTCTAGTTTGTGTATTGAAATTTGAAAATGAACTTTTAAAAAAGAAACTAAACCAAGGAAACCTTGTAGCATCTGAAGTCACTTTTATTAAAATTATGAGAAAACCTTGATAATATTTCAAAAAATAGCCAAATTGTTAAATACACTTTCAGACTACGAACATGTTACTCATTAAACCCTAAAGTTTTAAAAGTTACAATGAATTCCTTAAACCATCTAAAGTTTTAATTTTAAAGCTTATGTGTTTAGAACCGTATATTATTTCATATATTTTCTTTTAACACTGCCAAAACATCATCCTCATTAACTTATTTCACGTGCCCTTACTTCTATCTCATATTCCCACCAGTGATTTTCGCTCGCAGTTGTTCTTCATTACAGTTGTAGGGGAGAAGAGACGATGATGCATTTGATACTAAATGGAATGGTGTGAAAGGGGGAATAAAAGTAACAACACGTGAAATAGTTTACATGAAAATATTTTGGTCAGTTCAGAGAAATGAAACGATAAGAAAAATAAACAGTTTCTAAACAAAATGTTTACAGTAAAACTTTTAAATAATTTAGAAAGAAAAATATTACTTTTAAAAATTTAGAGTTTAAAATACAATTTTAGTGATAGTTTGAGGGTGAAAAGAATATATTTAACCCATAGTTGAAGTCATGACATGCTATGTTTAATAAACTTGTTTTTTGTTTCATTATAAAATTTTAAAAACAGAAAACCCAAAACAACTGATGAACCAAGAAAGACTCATTAATATATTCTCTCAATTAGGGGTGTGCACGGTTCGGTTCAATCGGTTAGGAATGTATTTTTATAATTGAACATAATTCATCGATTACCTAAATTACAGAACTGAACTGAACCAGTATAACCATAAGAACTGAGGTTTTTTTTTGCTAAAGTAGACCCCTACACTAACCATTTTGTAAAAATTGACCTTAACACTAATTTTCGCTTACCCTGACCCCTGACCCACTTTTCCTTCATTTTTTCACTTTTTTCCTCATTGCCCTTCTTATAAGCTGTCCAATAAAATGTCATGATCTACTCACTTAACACTCAAAACCTTCCTACCCACCCCATCCCATTTCTCCTTCTTCGTTTTTCATTTTTTCTCCTTCTTCATTTTCTTCTTCGTCTTCTTCCATCTTCCTGCAACAGTAAATGATTGCTAGTTTTTCTCTCTAGAACAGATATAAGTTTTGTGTTCTTCTTTATGTTAATATTTACTTGACTTCTTCCTTTTTTTCATGGGGTTTTCACTTTCATGAGTTTTCTGAAAATATTTATTTATTTTCTTCTTTCTAGAACGTTGTTTGAAGTTCGTTTATTGTATATGATCACTACAAATGATAGTATAGTGTAAAATGAGGTCTACATGAGTACTACATAAGTCTCGTGTAGTCATCGTGCAGACTACACGTAGTGTACATGAGCCCCATGTAGATCTCGTGTACATTACACGATCATCATGTGGTGCATCAGAAACTTCTTCAACAGTTCACAAGCATCGTGTAACATCTATTACACTAATTGAGAACTAGACGATCATCGTGTAGTGTACATGATGACCACATGATGATCGTGTACTCCTCGTCTACACTACACAATCCTTGTATAGTCCTCGTGTACACTACACGATCATCGTGTAGTTTTTGTGTAGTCTACACGATGAAACTACACGAGCATCGTGTAGGGCTTATTACAGTACACGAGATCTACACTATAACTACACAATGCTCGTGAAGGCCTCGTGTACACTACAGGATGACTGCACGATGGACGTGAAAGCCTTGTGTACACTACACGATGGCTACACAATCATAGTATAATATTCTATTTCATTATGTATTCTTCTTGTACTGACTTCCTTCATTGATGTATATATAAATATGTCTGAAGTTCGAATTTTGTAATCCATGATGGAGATTGGATAAAAAATGGTACAACATTGTCTTTTAGTGGAGAGAAGACCAAACTATTAGAGATATCTACTAACTGCACTTACCACAAACTATTGGGTATATTACACGACCCATGTGTAGTCCGGGGTACACGACCCTAGTGTAACCTAGAAAAAAGACACCCACCAAGACTAACACCTCAAAAATCCAGAAAACAACACTCAGAAATCCAGTAAACAAAAACACTCAAAAACCCAGACAAAAAAATATTAGAAACCCAAAAAAATCAAACTTATTGTGATTCAGACATCCACAAAAAATAAAAAAGCAGAAATCCAGAAAAACCCCTCAAAAACCCAGAAAAAAAACTCCTCAGAAACCCAGAAAAAACACTTCAGAATCTAGAACAAAAACTCAAAAACTCAAAAACTTACCTTGTTTTTCCTTGCTGTAGGAGACGAAAACTCAAGGATTTACAGAGATAGAGATGCTGCGACTTCGAGAGAGAGAGAAAGAGTAACAGTAAGATGAAGGGGTGAGGTTTTGTGTAATCATATTTTTGTTCAAGCCGTCGTTTGGAATCTATGGAGGGTTTTTTTTTGTAACTTTACAAGATGATTTTGAATTAAAAGTGGGTCAGGGGTCAGGGTAAGCAAAAATTGGTGCTAGGGTCTATTTCTATAAAATGATTAGTGTAAGGGTCTACTTTAGCAAAAACCCTAAAGTTGAACTGAATGTAACAAAAGTCATCAGTTCGATTTTATTACTTGTAACCAATTAAACTGCACCGGCAAAATTTCTTAAAACAACAAGAAAAATTAAGGAACTTGAACCGTCATATAGATTTAAACAGAAAGAAGTACAACAAACAACCAAACATTTCAAACAATCAGCTAAACATATCTAAACAATCACAAAGTTACAAGAGATAGAGAGATGTACAAGCTCAGTAAAGAATTAAGACACTTAAGAATTGTCGCATAGATTTAAAGAGAAAGAGGAACAACAAACAATCAAGCAATCAGCTAAACAGATCTAAACAATCATAAAGTTACAAGAGACAGAGAGAGGTACAAGTTTGAAGAGACAAAGAGAGGTAACATATCTAAATCGCAAGCCTAACACATCTAAACATTGATTCAGTACTAGGATACAAGAGATAGAGAGAGGTACAAGCTAGAAGAGACAAATAAAGGTAATAGATATAATGGCGAAATACAAACTCACAATGGGACCGTGACGGAATAGCTAGAGACGTCGACCATACCCAGTCGAGGCTTTTGGTTTCCTCGTTCTTTAGAGACGTCGATGATGAAGGTTTCCTCTTCTATATCTCAAAAAGTCACCTCTAAATCAGAGGTTGTACTACAAGCTCGAGCTCGAGCTGAGAGAGAGGTAGAGAGAGTAGCTTTGAGTCGATGAGGGAAGCTTCAAGTCGATGAGGGAAGCTTCGAGTCGATGGTAGACAAAGGAGACGATGATCTGTAATCGCAGAGAGAGAGAGGAAATAGCAGGAGACTCGATGGAGTAGAGGGACTAGGTAATAAGACTTAGGGTTTGGTACTTCAATAATTAATAATATATATATATATATTAAACAATGGGTGTAATCGGTTCGAACCGATTATAGATAGTGTAAAATGTAACCTAACCGAAAGTTTGGTTAGTAAAAATAATCGAATCGATTATTATTGTTATAGTAAAAGAACTTAACTGAACCGTTTCGGTTGAGTTCGGTTCGATTCGATCGGTTCTTGAAAAATCTGTACACCCCTACTCCCAACAACAAGTATTTTTAATTTGTATATTTGACTAGGTCGGTTTAGATTCAAATCCACTTTTATCTTTTCCATAAGGAATTTTGTCAACTGTATTCCTCTCATCAATCGCAGTTCAATCCCCTTGAACAATACGGTATGCGATATAAAGATGAACATGCTATGGTAAGGAGAACACAGTTATCAATATCTCCATTTTAAATATCCACGTGGTCTCTCGTGTGATGATCCAGAAATGAATAGTAGAATTTTGTTACCTATAGAAGCTTATTGTAAGATGCTCTCGGTCACACTTTCCATTTTCTATATGTTCCAATACTTCTGACTGGCGTGGAGATTTAAAAAAAACAAAAAAGGCACTTTCTCCTGCCACTGCCTGTAGCTAGAGATATATACGAATTTAACATTGCCCACATGGGTATGGAAAGTGGCCACCGAAAGCTAATGGCATTATTCTATATTCATCTTTCAATTTGCTATAAAACGGTTTAAATTCATGAAGTTCTATGTAGCAAAAGTTGGGCAGTAGATATATAAAAGAAGCTTTCAGCTAAAGAGGTCCATCCAAGAAAGAAAAAAAGAAAGATGATGCCTTATACTGATGCAAAAGGGATTGGAAGTGAAGATTTTGTATTGCTGGAGAAGATCAGCATAGATCGGAGGACAAGGGCCACTGCTACTGCTACTCTTCATCAAGTTAACAATTTTCATCATCAAAATTATTATTATCAGAACCAACTCCAATCTGCAACAACTAGTTCTTCAGTCTATCATGGAAGAGATCATGCTACAATTGATAGCAATCAAGCTGCTCAGATGTACGGTGGTATTGTTATAGTTGAATATCGAGCCAAGAAATCAGCCATTCCGCCACCACTTCGTAAGATTCATTAGAAAGTCCATTATGCTTGTGTGTAATTTATATCTGTATGATATTATAAGGTTATATAATGTAACAGTTGTATCACGACTTTAATGTGTAATTTTATTATACACAATTTCAAGTGTTGTTTAGTATTTTGTAAAACAGTCTTCAATCTCCTGCAAATAGTTGTTGGTTCTATTTTATGCTTTGTGTTGGTTCGTAGGATGTTAAAGAAAGAGAAGTAAAAGCTGCAGCCTCAGAAGGAAATCTTCATCATAGGCAAAAGAGGGAAGTAGAACAGAGACTTTCACCAAACACAGTGGGTGTCTAACCATTTCTGGTAAAAAACGATTTCAGGCTTCAAGTAGGCATCCGTTGGAGATCATAAGAGATCATAGGCAACCGTTAGAATTATTTGTATATATATATATATATATCCTACCTCATTGTAAACAAGTAGAATTTCTTCAATAAGAAATCAGAACCAAGAGGCTCATCATTTTCCTTTAAGATCAGAGCCAAAAGGTTCATCATTTCTACAGCTCATCATTTTCCTTTTAAGATCAAAACCAACCGGTTCATCATTTCTACATAGGACATATATATGGTGTAAAATAAAAGTCACTTCGAATAATTGTCACAACTTTTTAGAATTTAAACTTTGTTCCATTTGTAAAAAGACCAAGTATCCCTCTTAAGCTACATGGGAAGTCCAAATTACTTATGTTTAGTAATGTTTCAACTTTCAAGACTCTATGTTGGATAATGGAAGCCTTTAACACACAGTTGCTAGCTGCAAATGACAAATTAAAGGCAGGGATTAGTCCATAAGCCTTCTTCCATATAATAGGTGGTCTCCAATCCCTTGACTTAATTCTCTTTGTTTCTCCTTAAGCCAAAAGATCAACATGCCTAAGATTAGGGAGACATTACTAAAACACAGAAAAACAATCCCTTATCCACACTTCTATGCGAGATTTGAATACAAGCTTGCCCCATTCTGTGGTCGCCATGTCAATATTGGCCCAAAATTCTCGATGTTACTATTAACTTTGGCAAATGAAGAAATGACGAGGTGAGCCTGATATTTTAATTAGAGTATCACAATTAATCTTTCGAATTCATTTCTTATCAACGTATTGTCTAATAATGATTTCTTATATATATAACTTTTTATGCCTATACACTCGGTAACGAATGAGTTGATGTCCATAACCTACTGAAAACGAATCAAATGTCCAGAGCGGATGTGCGGGTTGAATTATGTTTCCAAGCTCGTAAGACAAGTTGGTTATTATTTGCCAACAAAATGTAACAAATCCTTGCAGTTACAATCTACGTTTCAGAATTTAGAGGCAACAAAAGAGAAGACAAAGACTGCCTCTTATTTTTAGAAATCCCATATCTAAATGTGGACATAGATGTTCCAAATAAAGAGAACTCCAAAACTTAGATCTCCTATATTTTCAGCTAATTTTTGTTGGGAATACTAAATTTAGGTTTAGTAGAGAGAGACAATGATAGACGAGTCCGCCTATTAATTAATAAGCGTAATCTCTGAGTCCTGCTTATATTTGTCCTATAAACCAAAAGGTTACAAAAGAACTGTTAATGTCACCAGCCATGGCCAATATGGGAAGATGTTTTGAGATCAATAAGCCTGTTCTTTTGTTAGGCTTTGCTTTAATAAATTTTATGATCGTCAATGTCAATGCATCCCGTGGCCGTGGCCTCATCGGTGACGCTAGTTATACAATCTTCGATGTTACGAAATACGGTGCTGCCGCAAATGGCAAGACTGATGATGTACAGGTACTGTTAATTAAAAATTTATACATGGACAGTGAATTTAACGACAAATATTGAAGTAGTGCTTGAAAAGTAAAAATAATGATATTGTAATACACGTACACTTGACGAGATGATTTGATACAGATAATTAAAATTTTAAATTTGATCATACCTAATAAATCACGGGTCGAGCCACCTTATCTTTAATTCTCATAATTTGTAACTCACGTAAGAAAGTTATACGAGATTATGGTTTTTCTTAATTAAGAGTTAATTTTTTAAATTGGGTTTATTAATGCAGGCATTTATGAAGGCATGGAATGCAGCATGCAAGAGCACAACTGCAGCAAAGGTATTAGTACCAAAAGGGACATTTTTGGTAGGGCCACTTGTGTTTGCAGGGCCATGTAAATGCTCAGGTCCTATTGTGGTTGAAGTTCAAGGAACCGTGAAAGCCACAACAGATATAAGTGAATATTCTTCTCCTGAATGGTTCTCTTTTGAAAACATTGATGGCATAGTTCTCACCGGTGGAGGCACTTTTGACGGCCAAGGTTCCTCTGTCTGGGGTTACAATGATTGCAAAAACAAATTCAATTGCCAACTTCTCCCAGCTGTAAGTACTCCCAAATATATATCAGGTTAAACGTAACTAACTCTTTTATTTTCAGTTTAAAATTATTAAATTGCCTTTAAATGTGTCGTAAACACATAGGTTTTAGAAAAATAATTTCAAAGGTACCATTGCACTGATACTGTCAATGTTGCCATGAACCACTTCCCACGGAATTGAGATCCTTTCTGATTCTAATGAATGTCAGAAGTTATTTTGAGTATTCCAACAATCCACATCTACTCAATAATTTAAAAAAATAAAAAATAAAAAAGTTAAATGTATGCAGAACTGATATGAGTCGTCGAAAAACAAATACATGGCCCAAATTGTCGAAAAATGACACCTCCTATTCATCAGAATGGAAGAAAATCCGGATCCTCTCCCATATGAGAGGTGCTTTTCTTTGAAAGGTAATATGCATATTACCTTTGAAAAATGTTAGTTATCCTTGTTTCTTCATTTGATGCTAATTTCAACTATGTTACCCCAAAAATACTAGACATCCAACTAAACTCATGATGAATTATCATATACCAAATAAATCAAGTGCGGGTCTTTCAATCTAATAGTAATTTCAGACTTTTCGAGATTCATTTAAAACAAAATACATATGATTTATTTATTTTTCGTGCAGTCAATGAAATTCACCAAAGTGAACAACGCCAAAATCATTGGGATCACTTCAGTGAATAGCAAATCGTTCCACGCCTATGTTTACAGTTGCAACAACTTCCAAGCCCATAACTTCAACATAATAGCGCCAGGCGATAGCCCCAACACCGATGGCATTCACTTGAGTCTCGCCAGTTTTGTCAACATCACTAGCAGCCACATTGGCACCGGTGACGATTGCATCTCAATTGGCCAAGGCAGCAACAACGTCTTCATCAATAATGTTACGTGCGGCCCCGGACATGGAATTAGGTAACAAACTTTATTTTTATTTTGTTATAAATTGTGTTTCGTGGAAACTTTTGATGTGATATATAATGGAGATGACATATATATTTTTGTGACAGTGTGGGGAGTCTTGGGAAGTATCCAAATGAGAAGGATGTTAGTAAGATAACTGTGACAAATTGCACGTTAATAAGTACTACAAATGGAGCAAGGATCAAGACTTGGGGTGGAAATAAAGCAGGCTTAGCAACAAACATTGTGTTTGATAACATTATCATGGATCATGTCAAAAATCCCATTATCATTGATCAAAGCTACGGCTCCCGCAATAAGCTGAAAAGTGTAATTTCATCTTCTCCCATTTCTAATATTTTTCATCTTCAGTTCTTTTTCTAATAATAATAATTTACACTTCAAACTCTCCAATTTAATTTTTTGAAGAAATTAACTAACATTGTACTTGTTTTTTGTGCAGCAATCCAAGTGGAAGATTAGTGATGTTCATTTCAGGAACATAAGAGGAACAACAGTTACAAACGTTGCCGTGTCCTTACTATGCAGTTCAGTGCTGCCTTGTGAAGGAGTTGAGTTGGCCAACATTAATCTGGCTTACACTGGTAGAGCTACAAAGAGCGGCTCATCAGTTTCATCTTCTTGTCTGTATGCTAAAGTTATCTCTAAGGGCGTGAATATCCCACCAGCTTGTCATTCTTAGTTTTTTTCTACTTGTATAGAGAGAGTTTTCCCTACCAAGACACAAGCTTTTAACAATGGCTATCAGTCTTTAAATCTTACTACTATGGAAAAACAAAGTGTTTACATCAACTTTTACATTCTGATCAAATTTCTTAAAACCTTATTTGATCAAGAAATGTGTTAAATAATGGCATAGACTAATATAATGACAGTATTATATATTCATCATGTATGACGTTTCCAATTTCAAAAAAAATTAATGTTGAAACACCAATTTATACATGACTGTTGTTTTACTTGGTGCAATAAATTTAGTCCAAAACTTGATGCCTCATGTGAGTGAGTTAGTTAAATTTAGTCTTAAAACTTAACCTTGCCCCCATGCAGTATCATTTTAACTGAATGTCATTTACCATAAAAAGAACTAGTTATCGTATTATCGTACATTTATCACACACTTAGAGGCTTCAATTAAGATGTGTAAATTAATTAGAAGTCTATATATAGCGTTTTTGTGCTCACAAAAATTGACAGTTGTTACATTACTAAGAGTGCAATAGATATAGATCCATTGATTACTATTCATGGGTGAAAAGGAAGTGGTAATTAGCAAGGAAATCACCACTAATCCCTTTGTTAAGTTCAGTAGGATTATTACAAAAGTCTGATGAAGAGAGCTCTAAGAAAGCCATGCACTCTTTAAGCTCCCTTTTGCCTTGGACCTCTAAAGGAGACAATGTTGCTAAAAAGTAACCCCTAGCATCACTTGCTTCACTCAAAAATGAGAATGGAGCTGCCTCATATCCATACTCATCTACTGCTTCACATGTTATTCTTGCCACCGCCCCTGCAAACTTTCCGCCCATTAGAAAATTTTACAGTAATTACTTTTTCTTCTGTAATATATATAGTTATCTCAATATATGTGGAGTACGATTTCTATTTTTTTTTTTGGGGGGGGGGGGGGGACCCGGTAAAAGAATTTTCTGATTTTCGGTTCAGAAAATATAATAAGAAAATGTTTACCTTCAAGGGGGATAAATTTAGAGCCTGATTTGCAGTAAATAATTCCTTGAATGCCCATATATAAGGGTTGATAGTAGCTTGTGATATCCTGATGAAGAATTGGCTTTGTGAAGGACAGGTTTTGAGCCATACTCGTCATCACTTGCAGAAGCGCAAACCAATAGTGAAAAGAAAAGTATAAATGCGGAGAAGAAATTATAAAAGAGAGACATTTCCAATAATTAGAGAGAGCTGATTGAGAGTATAGCTATGGAAGAATAAAATTGATATTTGCTCCCTTATATATATATATATTATAGACTCAATGATGTGAAAAAAGAAATATGTAAGAAGTGATTCAACTTAAGTTAATTATCTAGCTTGATTGGACTTATGACAGTTACACATAACTCTCAAGCCAATGAAGGTTCCTAGTAACTAATCAACTACCTTTGACATTCACTGGATCAACACACACATATATATATATATATCCACCTAAAAATAGAATCTAGTATGCTTTTGATTCTGTTCACATTAAGCAAGAAAGAAAGGCAAAACAAAGAAAATTGAAGACTACCAATTTCTGCAACTTCTAGTAAGCATTGAAGAGGTTTTTCATACTTGGGTTTTGAAGATGAGTGTGAGAGAGACTATATTCTATAATTTCTGAATTTCTTGTGCCTTAGTAATTCTCTAAAATTGTTGGGCTCCAAAACTAGTAGAATCGCCACCTCTAGTGACTGGATGTAGGTTTCATTTCTAGAATTGAACCAGTATAAACTCTTACCCCCCCCCCCCCTTTTACCTTTCTTCTTTATTTTGCATGTTGCTCTGTGAAAGCAAAACCCCACTGTTAGCCAACATTCCTTAAGAAGAGTGGTATCAGAGCCTAAGGTTCTCAAACTAAGGGGGTTTAAACTTCACAATTCAAGAATCTTGATAATTCAAGATCACTGACTCAAAATCAAGAAGCTGTCAAAAAAGCTTCAGCAATGGCCGCTACAACAACTAAGTATGATATTGAAAAGTTTGATAGCACTAATGACTTTGCCATTTGGAAAATGAAGATGCTAGCACTTTTGGGAAAATTAAGACTGGATGAGGCACTCGAAGGAGAAAGTAAAATGCCAGCAAGCTACTCTGAAGAGAAAAGAAAGGATATCATCATGAAAGGAGCATACAATAATTTAATCCTAAGCCTCAGTAACAAGGTTCTAAGGGAAATATCTAAATTGAAGTTGTGGCTGGAGTCTGGCTCAAGCTAGAAAGCCTTTACATGACAAAGGCTTTGTCAAGTAAATTGTACCTAAAATCTATGTTCTTCACCTACAAAATGGTATAAGGTAAGAATCTCCAAGAACACATAGATGAACTCAACAAATTGCGTTTCGATCTTGAGAACATATAGGTAGAGTATGATGACCAAGATAAGGCCTTAGTACTGTTACACTCTTTACCAAGATCATATGAGACATTTGTAGACATTCTCAAGCACGTTAGAGAGATATTGTCACTCGAAGATGTTAGTGGAGCTTTAAACTTAAAGGGTTTGCAAAGAAAGCATGAGCAAAATGATTCTAGTGGAAAGAGCCTATCTGTGAGAGGAAGATAAGAAAATAAGGAACTCAGAGGTAGAAAAAAGTTTAGATCAAAGTCCAGAAACGCAAAGAACTACAGGAAAGTGAAATATTATCACTGTCATGAAGAGGGTAATATTAGAAGGCTTTATCCTAAGAGGAAGAAGGAACCAAAGGAAAATGAGGGAGTTGATGGTGATGTTGTTGTGCAACCAAAAACTCTGAAAAATTGTGGATCCTTGACTCTGTGTGCTCATTCACATGACACCTGATAGGGACTGGTTTGAGACATTTTCCAGGCATGATGGTGGAAAATTCTTACTTGGTGACAATAAATAATGAAAAATCATTGGTTCTGGAACTATCAGAATCAAAACACATTATGGGTATGAGAAGTTACTGTTAGAAGTAATACTTGTACCTGATTTGAAAAGGAATCTCATTTCACTAGTAGTTTTGGGTGGGTATACCTATAAGGGAGAAAATGGAGTTCTCAAAATCCACTAGGGCTCCATGGTTGTGATGAAAGGTTTGAAGGAGACTCAGTGTCTACACCAGAAATTGACAAATCAACCTTGTGACATAAAAAGTTTGGACATGTGAGTGAAAGGGGGCTACAGAGAAACAAGGTCTTTTTAATGGAGATAAAATGGATAGCCTGAAGTTCTGTGAACATTGTATTTATAAGAAGGCAAACATGGTTAAGTTCAGCTCTACAACTTACAGAACACAAGAAATTTTGAGTTATTTTGACTCAGATCTTTGGGGGTCATCAACTACTGAATCACTATGTGGAGGAATGTACTTCATCTCTATTATTGATGATTGCTTTAGGAAAGTCTGGATTTACATTCTTAAATCAAAGACTGAGGCTCTCCAAAAGTTTAGAGAATGGAAAAGAATGGTAGAGTTGCAAGTAGGAAAGAAGGTAAAGAAATTGAGAACTAATAATGGGACAGAATACTTAAATGAAGAATTTAACAAGTTTTGCAAGGATGAGGGCATTGTGAGACATAAAATAGTACCTCACACTTCTCAACATAATGGACTGGCTGAGGGAATAAATAGGACTCTCCTAGAAATTGCATGTTGTCAAATGTAAACTTACCTAAAAAGTTTTGGGCAGAAGCTGCCAACACATCAACCTACCTTATAAACAAGTGTCCTTCATCATATTTGGGGTTTAAAACACCTGAAGATGTTTGGACTAGATCTTCACCAAACCTCACTAATCTAAAGGTTTCTGGGTGTGTGGCTTATGCACACATCAAAGAAGGAAAACTTGACCAAGGGCAAGAATGTGCATGTTTGTTGGTTATCTTGAATGGCAAAAGGTTACAAATTGTGGTTTTTAGATCACAATAAGTTCAATAGCTTTGTAAGCAGAGATGTTCCATTTAAAGAGGGTGAAATGTACATGACCAACTCAAACTTGATCAATCAACCAGAAACTAAGAAGACCAGTGATATTGGTTTTGAGGTGGAGCTTGAGAACATCAGTAAAGAGCCTAACGTTTCAAGTTTCACCAACAATGAGTTTGGACAAGATGATGAGCATCAAGTACAATTTGAAACATATGAATAACATGATGACCATTCAAATTATCAATTAGCAAGAGAGAAATATGAGACAGCTCAGACCACCTGCTAGGAATGGATATGCATACCTGATTGCATTTGCTCTAATAGCAGCAAAAAATCTAAATAAGAATGAATTTATAAATTTTCATGAAGCTATGAAAAGTCAGAATAAAAAATAGTGGCTTGAGGCAATGAAATAGGAGATTAACTATTTAGACAAGGACCACACTTGGGTTCTGGTTGACAAGCCTGAAGGTGAAACAATGAATTTCAGAAGTTAAGAAACCTAGATTCAAAGCTAGAATGGTAGCTAAGGGTTTTAGCCAGAGAGAGGGCATAGATTATTTTGAAAGCTATTCACCAATAGTAAAGCACACCTCAATCAGATTGCTTCTAGCTCTAGTGACCCAATATGAGCTAGAGCTAGAACAAATGGAAGTCAAAACGGCTTTTCAACATAGAAACTTAGAGGAAAAGATTTATATGGCTCAATCCGATGGCTTTATTAAGAGAGGAGAAGAAACTAATGTATGTCTCCTCAAGAAGTCAATTTATGGTTTAAAATAGAGCCCAAGACAATAGTATCTCAAATTTGATGAGTTTTTATGACTAGAAATGGGTTCTCAATGAGCATGTTTGACAATTGTGTATACTGTGAGTATAGTGAGAACAGCTCAAAACTATATTTGTTGTTGTATGTACACGATATACTCATTGCATCATCTAATAAGGCTGAATCAAAGAGCTTAAAGCTTTACTTCATAAGCAATTTGAGATGAAAGATTTAGGAGAAGCAAGAAAAATACTTGGAATGGACATTTGTAGAGATAAGGTGAAAAATAGAAAGTTTGTTCAACAAGAAGAGTACATGTCGGGGGTTATGCACTCAAAGCATGTGTATTGACATTTTAATGTGAAATTTAATGAAATTACATTTTTCTTATAATTGTTCTTTTAAATATTGTTGAATAATTTATATAAATATCTGAAAATTTATATTCATTAATGAGACTATGATCTTGTATTAGTACGAGAGGATTAAGATCATAGATAATGAATAAAATTGCCAGCAACATATTAAAGTATGAAATCTTTAATGAATGTTGTCAGTATGATTCACTAAACATTATGAATGCGTGTGATCTAGATTCAGATCATTGATGTGGATAGACATCTTACTGAATGTACTTTATATAATGAGATTATATATGACAGGACCGATATGAATTAATATCTTCATTAACTTCATGTTTATCATAAAGATTTAATACACATCAATCGGATGATCATATGTAGATCTGTTTGAATCCTGAGTAGTCATGAACTCTTATGCATGTCTATTGGATCTTTTGATTTGCTCGTTAAGGTTTGTTTGAAAAATAGGCAAGTGATTTTTATTTTGGAGATTCACTGATATGGATGGCTAGAAAGATGATCTTACAAAAATTGGAATCCAAGCTTTCCTAAAAGATTGTATATTAGTTCTTTTAAGTGTTAATTCTGGAACTGAATGGTTATTGAGCTCAAATTTGTAATCAGATTATAAATTAGTCATTCCCTAGTGAATTAATGGTACTTAAGGATCAAGAGATAATTAGAAGGGTAAAATAGTAATTTTGACCGGCTCTAATTTACGAACCAATAATTGGAGGACAAAACTACGTGAAATGATTATATTAATGGACTACACGAGAATACTCTGTAAATACATTCTATAATCTCTAAGATTATTTAATTAAAGAGTTTAATTAATAATCTGGTTTATTGAAACTTAAAATTATAAGTCAATGGTTCCCAAGTCACCTCTGAACTAAGCAGTTTAGAGTGTAAATATTTCAGGATATAAGAAAATGACTGACTTGCAAAAGAAGTTTTTATTCTAGGGCAAGTACGTAATTATGAGATAATTATGTGTGATTAATTAATTAAAAATTAATTGATTGAGTTATTTTTATATAAATTTCGGTAATTACATATATATATATATATAAACAATTATATCGATTAATTTTTTAATTATCGATAGGTTAGACAAAATATCTAATTTGTGAAATTAGATAATTATAAATTATTATTATTAGATAATAATTTGAATCAACTAAATCTGTTATCTGTAAACTAACAGATAAGTTATTTGATATGGATAATTAGATATGTTATTTTTGAATTAACTGATATCTAAATATTTATCTTATTAAAATAAATATTTAATTTACAGTAATTATCACGTGTCAATCATTGATTGAGAATCAGAGATTGACATGAATTTTATAGTGTCACGTGGCACTGCAGTAGTGGAGGTGCAATACTGGAGTGCACACGACACTAGAGTAGTGTCGTGGCACACGGTGTCATGTGGCACTGTGATAGCTCATGTACAAAAATTACAGTGGGTCACACTGTAATGATAATTTTGAAATTAAATATTATTTTCAGTTTATCCATAAAAATCTGATATACTATTATCTAGAAAATATATAGATATTATAATATTTGGCCTCAATGTTGAAAGACAGTGAAGAACGCAATTGCTATCATGGTCAATTTTCTCTGTGATTAAAAAGTTTATCAAAAAAATTTGTGAGAATAATCATCATATTCTCTTATAAGATTGTCTCACAAAAATTAATTATTCTCAATAAATCTTTAGATCTCATGTGTTGAGTGCATTTAGAGACAAAAAGAGTGTATTTGATTATTCTACATACTCACACACGTCCTAGAGCGTTTAAGAATTGGCTTGGCAGATTTTAATATGGATCTCGAAATCTATTGTTCGTGGGAACGCAAGACCGTTAGTTTGCGATGACACTCAAGATAGACTAAAATAGGTATATGATTCATATCCATATATGTCTTAGATTTAATATATAAATATATAATAGATCCTAATTGAAAAGAGTTTTTCAATAAAAGTTTTTATTTTGGAAACCCTTGTGTCGTGCTTGTTTTCATTTTATTGAAAAATATACGATTTTCTTGCATTATTCATAATATATTTGATATGTATGAATGACTGTTTGGTTTTGTTTTTTGAATGTATGGTTAAATAATGGATCGTTAGTTGTATGGTGATTATTGGGTTAGGTTTTGTTCTTTAATTTTTCCTTAGATCTTGTGTAAGCCGTTTTGGGGCGTAGAAATTTTTGTAAATTTATTTTGAATATTTTCTAATTACCTATTGATTCTTAGTGCCATTAATCCACTAGTGAATGACTAATTTATAATCTGATTACAAATTTGAGCTTAATAACCATTCAGTTCTAGAATTAACACTTAAGAGAATCAATATATGATCCCTTAGAAATGCTTGGATTCCAAATCTTATAAGATCATGTTCCTAACCATCCATAACACTAAATCTCTAAAATAAAAGTCACTAGCCTGTTTTTCAAACCAACATTAAAGAGCGAATCAAAAGATCCAGTAGACATGCATAAGAGTTCATGATTACTCAAGATTCAGATTGATCTACATATGATCATCGAATTGATGTGTATTAAATCTTTATGATAAACAACACTTTGATAAAGATATTAATTCACATCGATCCAGTCATATATAATCTCATTATATAAAGTACATTCACTAAGATGTCTATCTACATCAATGATCCGGATCTAGATCACACGCATTCATAATGTTTAGTGAACCATACTGACAACCATTCATTAAATATTTCATACTTTAATATGTTGCTAAAAAAATTATTCATTATCTATGATCTTAATCTTCTCGTACTAATACAAGAGTCATAGTCTATTAATGAATATGAAATTTTTAGATATATATATATATATATATTATTCAACAATAATTTAAAAGAATAACTATAAGGAAAATGTAATCCTTACTAAATTTCATATAAAAAATGTCAATACACATGCTTTGAGGGTATAACCCCCAACACCAAGGGCTATACATAAAAGAAAGGAGCCGATTATGTAGAGACATTCTCTCTTATTGCCATGCTAGAATCCATTCACATCCTTTTGTCAATTGCCGCTTGTTTAGACTATGAAATATGACAAATGGACATCAATATAGCTTTTCTAAATGGCTCTCTTGAAGAAAACATATATGATGCAACCAGAAGGGTTTGTGAAAATGGGCAAGATTAGAAATTATGCATGTTGTTTAAATCTATTTATGGATTAAAGTAAGCATCTAGATCTTGAAATCTTACATTTGATGAGATTATTAAATCATATGACTTCGAGCAAAATGTTGACGAAGCTTGTGTTTATAAATACATCAAAGACAAGATAATGATTTTCTTAGCTTTTTATGTTGATGATATTCTACTAATTAGAAATTATGTAGAAATTTTTTCAAAGGTAAAGAAGTGGTTAGCTGAGAAATTTTAAATGAAAGATTTGAGAGAAGCGAGCTATGTTCTAGGAATCCAAATCCTAAGGGATAGAAAGAATAAGCTTTTGGTACTTTCTCAGACATCTTATATTGATAAGGTATTGGAGAGATTCTCTATGGAGAATTCCAAGAAAAGTCAACTACCGACCAGACATGGAATTATCCTCTCAAAGTAGCAATGTCCTAAGACACCTCAGGAGGAAGATGATATGAGAATGTTCCTTATGCTTTAGTTGTTGGTAGTCTCATGTATGCCATGTTGTGTACGAGACGAGGCATCTATTATGCAGTGAGAATTGTCAGTCATTATCAATCAAATCCAGGTTTGGAACATTTGATTGCAGTAAAACACATTCTCAAGTATCTTACTAGAACGAGAAACTATATGCTTGTTTATTCAGGTGGAGACTTGAACCCCACTAGATATATTGATTCTGATTTTCAATCACACAAAGATAGTCAAAAGTCAACGTCTGGATCAGTATTCACCCTAGTTGGAGGATCTATAGTCTGGAGAAGTATCAAATAACCCAGCAGTATAGATTCCAATATGGAAGCTGAATATATAGCGGCTTGTGAAGCTGCAAAAAAATTGTATGACTCAGAAAGTTCTATACTGATTTGGAAGTAGTTCCAGATATGAACAGACCACTGATCCTATACTGTGACAACAATGGGGCAGTAGCTAATTCCAAAGAACCAATGAATCATAAGAGGGGCAAGCACATAGAAAGGAAATATCATCTTGTAAGAGAGATCGTGTATCGAGGAATTATGAAGATAGCGTCAAATAAAAACGTGACTGATCATTTTACCAAGACATTTCGTACGAAGTCATTTGAGGGTCATGTGCGTAACATGGGGTTGAGAGAGATGCCACATTTTCTTTAGGGCAAATGGGAGATTGTTGGGGTTATGCCCTCAAAGCATGTGTATTGACATTTTAATATGAAATTTAATGAAATTACATTTTTCTTATAATTGTTCTTTTAAATTATTGTTGAATAATTCATATTCATTAATGATACTATGATCTTGTATTAGTACGAGATGATTAAGATCATAGATAATGAATAAAATTTGCAGCAACATATTATAGTATAGAGCTTTAATGAATGGTTGTAGTACAGTTCACTAACCATTATGAATGTGTGTGATCTAGATCCGGATCATTAATGTGGATAGATATCTTAGTGAATGTACTTTATATAACAAGATTATATATGACATGACCGATGTGAATTAATAGCTTTATTAACTTACCGTTCATCATAAAAATTTGATACACATCAATTTGATGATCATATATTGATCAGTCGGAATCATGTGTAGTCATAAACTCCTATATATTACTAGATATTTTGATTCACTCGTAAAGGTTTGTTTGTAAAATAAGTTAATGACTTTTGTTTTGGAGATTCAGTGATATGGATGAGTGAGAAGATTATCTTACAAGATTTGAAATCCAAGCTTTCCTAACAGATCGTATATTGGTTTCGTTAAGTGTTAATTCTGAAGTTGAATGCTTATTGAGCTCAAATTTATAATAGGATTATAAATTAACCACTTACTAATGAATTAATAGTACTTAAGGATCAAGAGATAATTAGAATGGTAAAATGGTAATTTTGACCAACTCTAATTTATGAACCAATAATTGAAGGACAAAACTACGTGAAATGAGTATATCAATGGACTACACGAGAATACTCTGTGATTACATTCTATAATCTCTAAGAGTGCAATTCCATATTTATAGTGGAATAATAATAAAATTAATAAATAAGATTATTTAATTAAAAAGTTTAATTAATAATCTGGTTTATTGGAGTTTAAAATTATAGGTCCATATTCCCCAAATCACCCATGTACTACGCAGTCTAGAGTGTGAATATTTCAGAACATGAGAAAAATATTGACTTACANATATATATATATATAATTATATCGACTAATTTTTAATTATCGATAAGTGAGCTAGAAATTATGAAATTAGATATTATAAACTATTATTGGATAATAATTTGAATAAACTAAATCTGTTATTTGTGAACTAACAGATAAGTTAGTTAATATGAATAGTTAAATATGTTATTTTTTAGTTAATTGATATCTAAATATTTAATTTACAATAATTGTCACATGTCAATCTCTGATTCGGAATTAAGGATTGACATGAACTATTGTAGTGCCACGTGGCACTGTAGTATTAGGGGTGCAATATTGTAGTGCCTGACGGCACTACAGTAGTGTCGTGAGGTACTATGATAGCTCATGGCAACTACAGAGCCGTGTAGCACTACAGAGCCGTGTAGCACTACAATTGTGCACAAATTGCATGGGGTTCCACTGCAATGGTAATTATGAAATTAAATTTTATTTTCTGTTTATCCCTAAAAATCTGATATGTCATTATCTAGAAAATATATAGATATTATTCTATTAGTCTCAGTGTTGAAAGAGAGTAAAGAACACAATTACTATCAGAGTGAATTTTCTCTGTGATTAAAAAGTTAATCAAAAGGCTTTGTGAGATTAATCATCATATTCTCTTAGAAGATTGTCTCACAAAAATTAATCATTCTTAGTAAATCTCAAGATTTTATGTCTTGAGTATATCTAGAGAAAAGAAAATTGTCTTTGATTATTCAACATGCTCACACACGTCCTAGTGCATTTGAGGATTGACTTGGAAGATCTTGGTGTGGATCGCGAAATCCGTTATTCGTGGGAACATATGATCATTGATTTGTGAGGATGCTCAATATAGACTACAAAGGTATATGATTCATATCCATATATATCTTAGATTTAATATTAAATATATAATGGGTCCTGATTGAAAAAAGCTCTTCAGTAAAAGTTTTTATTTTGAAAACCTTGTGTTGTGCTTATTTTCTTTTTATAAAAAAAATACGATTCATTTTTAATAAATTTTTAAAAATCCCCCACGCCTCCGCCGCGCGAGCGTCGCGTTTCCAACAGTACATTCTCAAAGTCTTGAAGAAATATGGGATGGCATACTCAAAACCTGTCAAGACTCCCATAGCAACTTATTTCAAGCTAATTTCGAACAATCTCCTAAGATAAGAGAAGAACTAGATCTAATGGAGAAAATCCCCTATGCAAGTGTTGTCAGCAACCTTATGTACATTATGGTTTACACAAGACCTGATTTGGCATAAGCAGCAAATCTAGTCAGTAGATTCATTGAAAAACCTGGAAAAGGAAATTATGAGGCTATTAAATGGGTTCTAAGACATCTAAAAGGAACTCCCAAGTAAGGTTTGGTGTTTGAAAAGGCAAACACAGAAGGAGAAATTATCCAAGGCTATGTTGACTCTAATTTTACAAGAGACCTAGACAGGGAAGGTCTTTAACAGAGTATGCGTTTACAGTTTTTGAGTGCACGATAAGCTAGAAAGCCACACTTCAACCAGTGGTGGCTTTATCTACAACAAAAGCTGAGTATATTGCAGCAACTGATACAATTAAGGAAGTTCTATGGGTAAAAGGGATTGATGAGGAACTAGACATCATTCAAAATAGTATAACAGTATACTGTGACAATCAAAGTACTATCCAGTTGACAAAGAATCAGATGCATCACGAAAGAACTAAACACATAGACATAAGAATGTATTTCATAAGAGATGTGATTTCAGTAGGGAAGGTGGTTGTGGTGAAGATTCACACTGATGACAACCCTGCTGACATGATTACTAAGCCTGACACATCTGCCAAGTTTAAGCACTACTTGAACCTGATAAATGTGACAACACTTTCAGACTGATGTCTGAAGAACAGCTGGAGAATTCTAGGATTTAGGAGGTCCTAACAGAAGCTTGATCAAAGGTGGAGATTTTGTAAGAAGTGAATCAACATAAGTTATCTAGCTTGATTGGATTTATGACAGTTGCACATAATTGTCAAGCCAATGAAGGTTCCTAGTAACTAATCAACTACCTTTGACATTCACGGGATCAACACACACATATACCTTTTATGTATGTATGTATGTATGTATCTATGTATGTATGTATGTATGTATATCCACTTGAAAACAGAATCCAATATGTTTTTTATTATGTTCCCATGAAGCAAAAAAGAAAGGCAAAAGAAAGTAGATTGAAGACTACCAATTTCTGCAACTTCTAGTAAGCATTGAAGAGGTTTTTCATACCTGGGTTTCAAAGCTGAGTGTGAGAGAAGTTATATTCTGTAATTTCTGATTTCTTGTGCCTTTGTATTTCTCTAAAATTGTTGCACTCCAAAACTAGTAGAATTGACACCTCTAACGACTAGATGTAGGTTCCATTTCTGAAACTGAAATAATATAAACTCTCGGTGCCATCTCCCTCTTCTCCCCTTTTTATCTTTCTTCTTTATTTTGTATGTTGTTCTGCGAAATCAAAACCCTGTTAGCCAACATTGCTTAACAAAATATAAAGTGGAAATGCAATCATACGTGAAGAGGAAGAAACTTGGGTCATGCATATAATGTTGGATTTTAAATATTGAAAAGCTTTAATTAGATGGGTCAATTTAATTATTTTGCAACACATGACGTGAAGTTTAGGAGACAAATCCTCCGGCAAATCTTTTCTTCTTATTTTTTTTAATTTTCGATGCAATTCTGGTTTCTTAAAAAAAGTTGTGAGAATAGGGATAGCAAAATCTATAATATGCAATGTGTTGATATGATTGATTAAGCATCATATATCAATTCAAGAGTTTGTGAGTTTGAGTCACATTACCCATAGTTCTCCAATAATTAGTAACTTTGTCATAAAAAACCAATGAATAGGGTCCGTTTTGCGATTTAGCAATTTACATCAAACCATTGGACAAAATGCCTAGTAAAGAATGTTATAAAAGATTAGGTACACTAAGAGATCAAAATGACGATAAACTGGAAAAATTGACCAACACATGAAGTTGCAAAAATGTCTTAATCCTGACATAGTGCTTTAGATTGTGTGTCAAATATCAAAAATGGCAAAAACCAATAGCCATTGACAAATATATAATCCAAATGTTTCAAATATCCAAAAACACTAGAGATCGTTTTTAAAACGACTCGAAACTGCTAGAAACTACCTATAGCATGCAAACAATCTCAAGTGGCCTTTTCTTCTCTACAATCCAACATTTCTCTATGATCTAAGATTTTAGATTTTTTGTTCGGTCTCTAGCCTTTTGGTTGAGTGCTAGTTGCGGCTTCTTCACGATTTCTATTGATTAAGATTTCTTAGTCACCCATATTCGTCTACACAATTTCTATTGATTAGTTCCACATATGCTCCTGTTGTTTAAGATTTTCTATTGATTTTTATGAGTAATTTTGTCTATATGAAGGGAATTTGATCACTAAATCTACTTATAACATCAATTCTATCTCCAGAATCATGATCTTTCATATATGTATTAACGTTTAATTCAATAAGGTTGACATCGGTTATATATTATTCTAGGCACTATAGTTGTCATGGTAGTGCATGATAAGAATGTATATATGTCAACGAGCTGTCTTTGGCTCACTCACACGAGAGTTTGACGCTTCGAAAGTGAACAACGATGAAATAGGTCTTGTTTAGGCGCTATGGAGTGAGTAAAACAAATTTTATGTCACCTTAAGTAAAAACATATGTGGGTTCTCTATTTAGCACTTAGAATTGTGAGCGGATGTGAATTTCAATTAGACACTAGGGAGTGACTAGTCTAAGATCTATACAGCATTGAGAGATGTACACTCATGAGATGAGAACTCTATCGTAGCATGCATTTCATATTGCATGGACATACACTCATTGTGATGGGAACTTTATCCTAGCATGCATTTCAGATTGCATGCGTTAATATGACCAAACAATGGAGGTGAGTGAATAGATCTTTGTTTCCTCATCGTGTGAGAGTTCTCATATCATTTTATGATAAAAATTCATGTCCTATGTGATTTTTTTGCTATGTTACAAAGTGGAAGTTCCAATGATAGCTACTTTGACACTTTGCGTATGACTATGTTTTGATTCAATTAAAAGGATGATGTTGGGAAACTAATTAGGTTAAATCTAAGTAACATGAGGGTGAATGGAAAACTATCTAGTAACAGATTTTACATAAATTGTCGACAGGTTATGGCGTTAAACATGTTTAATCACATAATAGTAGATATGTGAATTATAAATCGCTCTTAGTTTAAAATATGGATAAAAAATGTTATAATAAGCTGTGGTGAGATGAGTCTGGAGTATGACGAAGCACCCATAAAGAAAACTACTATGCTGGTCTAGAGGATTTGATATAGTACTTCCAAAATCTTTTGCAGGTGTGCTTGATGGTCCCATGACCCAATTCCTATTATGAACAAATTTGAGAAAAAGATGGAATTTTAGAAGGAGCTACTCCTACCAATTGTGAGGGGTATAAAATATTCTTGAAACACCATTCTTGGGAGTAATAATAACTAAATAATGAGTTTCAAACAAATAAATATCCATGAAACTTGTGAGAACTTGAATGGGCATGGAGATTTCATTTGATGGAAACTCTTTGTTGATTTTATTCACTTGTGGGCTACATAATAGTCGAAATCTGCATTTAACAAGTGGGTCACTCTTAAATGCCGAGTGGATTTTTCTGACATGAGGAAGTTTTTGTTGAAACCTGAACACTTTTATTGAATTTTCTTTTCAACAAATTTGTTAAACTCTAGAAAAATTATTGAACCCATATTTTGTTAAACACATTAACACATTATCAAATTCTTTTAACATATTGTTGAATCATACTGTATCAATGCTGGAAAAACAACCTGACATTGAAGATTTTTTTTAATAAGTTATATGTTATATTTGTGTAAGTGTTCGGTCCAGTTTAAAAAATTTTAAAATATATGATTTTGAATGAAAATGTATCGAAATATATGTTTCAAAAAGCGTACTTTCCTCACACTTTTCTGTGGCTCACTACCAAGATCTCAAAATCAAACCTTCCCAAGAAGGCCGCCCAAAATTAAATATAGGGTCATGCCATCATGTGGGGCATTTTTCTTGATAGGGTATTTGAGTTTTGTTGACCAATAGTGTGTATATTTGTTCAATCTATTTAACATATTTATTGAACTTTCATTTGTTAAATTCATTAAATACATTTGTTAAATTCAAAAGAATTATTGAATAGTCATCTATTGAACTCCAAATATATTTATTAAAATCTCAAAGATATTTATTGAATATGTTCAATATAGTGTTAAATCTATCATTGATACTTGAAAAACGTTATTTGGTATTGAAGAATTTTCTTTAACTATGCTATACTTCTCATTCATCATCATCATCCAAATAAAACTTCTATTTTAAACCACTACATCATCATGTCCGAGGCTCAGTTACTTCAAGCCTAATCTCGTATGTCTTTGATTTAGTATAACAACGTAAGACAATCAAAATGTCAACTGAAATACTCCAATTCTCTAACATAGGTCGAAATAAAACCCCCATCTAAAATTTATATATATAACATTTGTCTTCAAATTAAATTAAACTAAGATAACTAAGACATTTAGATAGACTTATATTGATTCCTCGGATTCGTCAAAAATTGTTGTTAAAGCTAGAAACCAAGTTGGCAACTTGCAGTCAACAAAAATGGATTAATACCCACAAATTGATTATACGGCGTGTTTAGTGGTTTTTACCTTAATTAATATTTATTGCATTATTTCCTTAATTAGGATCCATGAACACTGTGCTTGGTGGTTTTTTTCCTTATGCGTTTTTTGCTTTCTAATATATTGGGTTATTTGAAATAATGTACCTTTCTAATTTTATATTAGGAAATATATACCATTTTTTGAAAAATTAGAATTTTATATTCAAGGACTCACGCTATTCAATTAAATATTAATCATATCATCAAAGTCTCTTCTATTCTCAATGCACAATCAAATTAATTAAATCATATTTTCTTCTTCTTCTTCTTCTCTTTTATTCAACGAAGCTTATTCTTCTCCTTCAGATGGCTCCTTGAAAGGTTCACATAATTATTTATAACTACTTGAATCATTCATGTGGTTATTTTTTATTTTGTCAGACAATAACTTAAACACCGGGTGACTACTTGAAGGGTTCAAGTAATTTTTTGTGACTACTTGAAGGGTTCAAGTAGTTTTTTATGACTACTTGAACTTTTTTTACGTTTAAAAAGGAGAAAGGGAACCTCGAGTACTTGAATGGTTCAAGTAATTTTTTTATGACTACTTCAACCCTGCAAGTACTCACCTGTTCACTACTTGAAGGGTTCAAGTAGTCGTATTTGACTACTTGAACCCTTCAAGTAGTGATTTGATTCTGAAAGAAAAAAAAATATTATTTGAAGAGTTCAAGTAGTTGTATCTCACTACTTAAACCCTTCAAGTAATTATTTAATTCTGAAAATCAAAAAAATTACTTGAAAGAGTCAAGTAGTTGTATCTGACTATTTGCCTTCAAATAGTGATTTTGATTCTGAAAGTAAAAAAAATATTACTTAAAGGATTCAAGTAGTTGTATCTGACTACTTAAACCCTTTAAGTAGTGTTTTGATTCTGGAAGTAAAAAAAAAAATTACTTAAAGGGTTCAAGTAGTTGTATCTGACTACTTGAACCCTTCAAATGGTGATTTTGATTTTAGAAGTAAAAAAAATACTTGAAGGGTTAAAGTAGTTGGTTAAAGTAGTTGTATCTTACTACTTGAACCCTTCAAATAGTGGTTTTGATTCTGAAAGTAAAAAAATATTACTTGAAGGATTTGAATAGTTGTATCTGACTACTTGAACCCTTCAAGTAGTGATTTTGATTCTGGAAGTAAAATACTATTACTTGAACGATTTGATTAGTTGTATCTGACTACTTGAATAATTCAAGTAGTAGTTTTGATTCTGGAAGCAGAAAAATTACTTGAAGGGTTCAAGTTGTTATGTTTGACTACTTGAATCCTTCAAGTAGTGATTTTGATTCTAGAAGTCAAAAAAGTAATTACTTGAAGGGCTCAAATAGTTGTATCGGACTACTTGAACCCTTCAAATAATGATTTTGATTCTAGAAGTAAAAAATAAATTACTCGAAGAGTTCAAGTAGTTTTATTTGACTACTAAACCCTTCAAGTAGTTATTTATTTTGACTTTCAGAATCAAAATCACTACTTGAAGGGTTCAAGTAGTCAGATAAACCTACTTGATCTCTTCAAGTAATTTTTTTTACTTCGAGAATCAAAATCACTACTTGAAGGGTTCAAGTAGTCATATACAACTACTTGAATATTTCAAGTAATTTTTTTTTTACTTCCAAAATCGAAATCACTACTTGAAATGTTAAAGTAGTCAGATACAATTACTTAAACCCTTCAAAACTTTCAGAATCAAAATCACTGCTTGAAGGGTTCAAGTAGTTTGTTATGAATATTTGTGTATAAATAATAAGAGAAGAATGTGTGCTAGAGTAGCTCTCGTCAAAGAAGAAGAAGAAGGAGAAGAAGAAGGAGGAGAAGAATAAGAAGAAGAAGGAGAAGCAGAAGAAGGAGAAGGAGAAGAAGAAGAAGAAGAAGGAGAAGAAGGAGAAGGAGGAGAAGGAGAAGAAGAAGAAGGAGAAGGAGGAGGAGGAGGAGAAGGAGAAGAAGGAGAAGGAGGAGGAGGAGAAGGAGAAGAAGGAGGAGGAGGAGGAGAAGGAGGAGAAGGAGGAGGAGGATGGGTCAGGTCTCGCTGAAGAAGATTGGGTCAAAGTGTCTGGAAGAAGTCAAAGAAGGAGGAGGAGGATGTGGAGTTGGAGGATCTTCGTTGAAGATGAAAGAAGAGAGCTAAAATGATAAAATTGATATTTGTGTTAATTTAATATTTACATTGGGAAGGGAAGAGAAATGATGATAAAAAAGAAAGATTGTAAGTAGTGATATGAATTTTGTGGATTAAAAGTAAAATATTCTTAATTTTTTAAAAGAGCTATATTTTTTATAACCCAAATTCAAAGAGGTATCGTTTACAAATGGCCCTAATATATTTCTATTTCACTAGGCTACAAATATCTGCCATATTGTTAAAGGTACAACATATAATCGGGAGAGAGTTATTATACCGGCTTAAACTCTTTGCAAATGGGTTTAAAAAAAGAAAAAACTCTTTGCAAATGAATATGTGAACGGACTAAACCACTGTACATACATCACCTATCGTTATCTGCATATTAAAACTTATATGTTTATATTACGAGTGATCACTATACAAATACATTTCTTTTAATAATTAATGAAAATAAACATACAATCAAGATTAAGTGTGGTCGCTATACAAATACATTTTTTAATAATTGATGAAAATAAACATACAATCAAGATTAAGTCATTTCTTCATAAACGTTTCGTGTTTTGTTTAAAGGAAATTTGCGAGTCTGGATCATTTGATTTTTTAAATGTTATAAGTATGTTGAACTTGAAATTTCAGCACCGATTTACTCTTATTTGTCAAATGTAAACGATTGAATAATTACATTCGAGTCAAAGTCAATAAGAGAATAGTATCCACACATTTAGTAACAATTGGCTCACTGTTGAGGTGATCTCATCAGCTGTGAAGGGTAATAATGACTAATTTATAAATGTGAAAACAATATCATTATAACAATCATTTTAGGGTTGAAAATGTTCAATACCCTCTCAACGGTGATATGATGATTAGCCAACAAATATAAATCTAGCTAATAAGTCTCAGTATAATTCATGATAAAGAAGTCAGATCAATGGTATTTGACTTAAAGCTCGATTTCTGACGATAAAATATTGTTTGGATGATCTCAGCTCAATGATAGTCAATTTATAAATATGAAGAAAAGTCTCATTTAATAAAGTAACTTTTAGGTTTGAGAAGACAATAATGTTCAACAACAATACCAACATGGTTAATTTTCCTCATATTAAGCAATATGAGTTCAAGCAAATAATTAAGTCGACAGCCAAAACGTTACGAATTAGAGACATATTATACCGGATCAGGATTTTCTACTGTTTCATGAATAAAAGAGAATCATATTCAATCTAGATCGCGCATTACAGAGATGAACATCCTAAATTTATCCTAAAAAATGAAAAGCAAAAAAAAAAAATACTTTCATCTTTGTTTCTGTGCCAAAATGATCCTAACCTTCCATTATGACATGGACGATTAGGATAACAAGAGCAGATCCCCTCCTGATGGGAAGGGGATCTTTTCCTATTATACCAAAGCTCATAAAACCTATAACATACAAAAAATTGGTTATAGACATTTTGTAGAAAATGAGGGTTCTCGTGTCCTCTAAATAGAAAACATTCCGCATTACACGAAACTAATAATGTAGAAAACTTTAAACGGAGACTAATATCTTGTATATGATACGTAATTTACATGGAAATATTCCAAAATTCTAATAAAAACATATCAGACATCTATGTATGATTATGCTCAAACAAAAAATATTTTATTTATGATTGAGACTCTAATATACAATTTGATCAATTATAGGACATCATTATTGTAATTCTGGTTTCAGTTACACTTGTGATAGGAAATAAGAAATTATGGAGATGCAATGCTGAAATATATAGAGTTAAAATCTTATTACGACCATGTAAATAAACAATTATAGTCTGTCGAAGTTGTTATGAACTTAAACATTTAAGATAAACAATTAAGTGTGATAATTAATTTCTCAAGTAATATATGTAGTAGGACATCAAGTACAAAAAAAATTGAATCCAAAATGTTCATTCATCCCAAATAAAGTTTTATACCTTCTAGACGAGTAACAATATCTTGTAGTCAAGAAGGCTCCGATCTGACAAGGATTTTAGTTTTGTCTCTCTGTTTTTAAAACGCAAATTTAAATAAAAATTCAAAATCTATAGGATAACCCTACTATTTGGGATACAGATGAAAGTTAACCATGCTTGACAGCCAAGTAACAACAAAGAGAGAGAGAGAGAAACTGAGTGCGAGTGCAAGGGAAGGTAAAATCCTAGGAAAGGTCCAAAAATCCTGTTTGTCCCATCTGTTACCCACCCACTTTTGAACCATCCCTCCTACATAAAGCCCTTCCTCACCCCATTCCCTTCTCATCCATCTGGCTATTACACTCCTTATTACCTTTCTTGAACACCTTTTGTCATCATTCTTCATTGCTCTACAATCCTTGTTTCTCTCTCATTGTTCATACCAGGAAATATAAAAAATAAGTTTAATTGTTAGAAGTCAATCTTCGAGATGTGTGGCGGAGCTATTATTGCTGACTTCATTCCCCGCCGCAATGGCCGTCATGTCACTTCCTCCGACATCTGGCCCAACTCACCCTTCTCCAAATCCAATCCCTTCGATTATCAACTCGCTCCAGATGACTCACTTTCTCCCAAAAGGCACCGACCATCTTCAGGTAATTATATTCTTTCTTCCCTCTATGCGCTAAAGCATTGTTTCCTATTTCCATTCTCTTAAGGCTTTCTGCAAACAGGAGGTGTGCAATTAGAGAAGCCATTGAAAAGGCAGAGGAAGAACCTCTACAGAGGAATACGGCAGCGCCCATGGGGCAAATGGGCCGCGGAGATTCGAGACCCAAGGAAAGGGGTCCGAGTGTGGCTCGGCACCTTCAACACTGCTGTAGAAGCAGCCAGAGCTTACGACAGAGAGGCTCGAGTAATCCGTGGCAAAAAGGCTAAAGTCAATTTCCCCAACGAAGATGACGATTGCCCACCCGAATTCCGCAACCCGGATCCTTCTTTTTACCAACCACTCCCTCTCTCTGCACCGAATCAAAAGAAAGTGCCGAAAAATCTGGACTTTGGTGAATTTCATTACGATCTGAATCAAATCGGAGCATTTCCCTCCAATGGGTTCGAGTATAGCCCAGTTCCGAATGTGAAAATTGACCCGGTCGTGATTTCTGAAGATGAACATTCTGGGTCTGGTTCAGAGGGTGCTAATTCGATCATTGAGGGTATAGGTGGATTTTGTCAGGGTACAGTGGAGGGAGAGGAGGAGAAGGCGGAAGAGAAAGTGGTAGCTACTGAAACGTTGGAGGAAGAGGACGAGGTGCAGAAGCTATCCGAGGAGCTGATGGCTTACGAGAACTACATGAAGTTTTATCAGATTCCGTACCTCGATGGAGAATCGGCGGCGGGTGCGAATCTTGCTCATGAAAATGTTGTTGGGGATCTTTGGAGCTTCGAAGAGGAAGAGCGCGTTCATGGTTCTCTGTAAAATATGACTAAGCTTTTGGGTTATTTTGGGGGGTTCTGTGTAAAGCAGGTGGCGGGTGAATTGAATTGATGATTTGGTCATTAATTCTTTTACTAATTCTTAGGGTTCTTTATTTTCTTAGGTGTTTTGGTTTTGTAAATTCACGCAAAAGAGCCTCTCTTTGTCTAATGTTGTTTGTTCATTGAAATTTCTCAAATGTAATTGTGATCAAGTTCCCAATATATTTTTCTTCTTAGAAATACACCCACTTATTTGGTCTCAAACAATTATTCTGATTAACATCGAAGAATCGGGAACAAATTTACTTATGAAATTTAATTGACATTCATAAAAAGTATTTAATGAATTTGAGTTCATTATTATACAATTACTTATGATACTTAATTGATAGTCGGTTTACGTTGTGAAATTTTGGGTACAGAAAAGTACTTCGTTTGTTATGTAAGACCCAAACTTAAAAATGGATGAGAGAGATTAGCAAGTCGATATAGCCAGAGAAATGTCGAATTACGGTTGGGAAAGATGAACCAAACCAACCCCCCACGGGGGGAGGGCTTGAGCCGTGGTTGAATTGGTAAATTCATACAACATTGGCTTCTCAGATGGTTTTACAAATCTGCGTGCGTACCTTGGTTTTGCCAATTTTTCCAAACAGCGGATCTGGTTGGCGCCAATAGATTGCGCTTCAGAATCTAGTACGTTTCCACTTTACTTCTAGTACACTTGTAGTTGTACAATTACCATGCCACTCTCTCTTATCGTACCCACAATAAGTTATCTAAATTACACAAACCTACACTTTATTTTTTCTAAATTACACAAACCTCACTTTATTTTATCTTAATTACACATCATTTTAAATCTAAGGTATATGAATATTTTTTTAGTTTGGTTACCACCGACATTCACCGGGTTGACGTTATTTACTTTTATCCATAATTACTTATAGCATTGCGATATCTCCTACGAAATGTCTAGGGGTCAAACTTATATGTCAGACATTTTTTTTTAATCTAGATGCCGTTTGTTTTTTTGAACTCACACGTATATTTAGTTAATCATTTTTATGTATTCATGAACCTCCATACATATTTGGTGAACTTCGATATAGATGTCGGAGGGCATTGTAAAATTTTACAACATTTAGTATTACGAAGACTTGACAATATGTATAGTATTAAGCTATAAATTCAAATACAAGCTGAAAATTTATTGTCAGAGTTGCTTTCATGTGTCGCTCAGTAATAAAATATGTGAACATATAAAATCTCGCGTGACATATGACAGGATTTAGGATTAAAGCCGTAGAAGTGATCGAACGATTATGATTATTCGGCAGTGACAAGATAATATAGTGGATAGGTTGAGCATGAGAGCCCATACCTGAAAAGACCCCATCAATAGTGGGCGCTCGCTAACAAAAATTCATCAGTTGAAAGCATAGAGGGTATGATCATTCCTCCTCCTTTATTATTATTAATTTGCAACCTTCTTGAACAAGGCCTAAATAAAGGATCGGTAATAAATGATAGGTGAAGAAGGATTTTCAGTAGAATCAGAGAGACAATCCAAGCAAATATTTACTAAGTACATTGTCTTTTCTCTCTTATCTCTCATTACACTGTTAAAATTCTTCGAACTTAAGGAAAAACCCTTGGCAAGAGGTATATGTAACCACACAGGAGACATATACCTACATGAAATATAAGAGAATATCATAATTGTTCTCGTGATTTTTCTTCTCTTTAAGAGTTTTCTACGTAAATTATGATATTTTTATTCTTTCATTCTCTCTCTAAATTATTACTTTTATTATTCGTTTATAAAGATTTTCCCATACCGAAAAAATCCTTTACATTTTGGCGCTCTCGTTGAGAGTGAGAGAAAAATTTAAGAAATCCCTTCTAAAATGCCAAAAACTAAATCAAACGCCCCATCAACAACGAGAGTGGACACGAAAATGGCAACGAGTTTAAAGCACAAATGGGAACGGCAACGAGTACAAAACTGAAAATGGAATGAAAAACGGCAAACTCGTTCCTTGCATATTCGATTGGCTTATTTCTTTTACATCATTATCAGTTTCTAAAAAGGGAGAGAATTTATTTGATTTGTGATAAACAATGTCTAGACAACGGAAAAATGGGAAAAAATTATCTTGACAATGAGAAAGAAATATCCTGACGCCGGGAAAAGAAATGTCTTGAGAACGGAAAAGAAATGTCCTGATGGCGGGAAAAGAAATGTCTTGAGAATGTAAAAGAAATGTCCTGACGGTGGGTAAGTAAATGTCTTGAGAACGGGAAAGAAATGTCCTGATAGCGGGAAAGAAATGTCTGAAGAACAAAAAAGTCTTGAGAACGGGAAAGAAATGTCTTAACGGAAAGAAATGAAATGTCTCAAGAATGGGAAATAAATGTCCTGACGGCGGGAAAATAATTGTCTTGAAAAGGAGAAATTAGTGCTCTAAAAGTGGGAAAAGAAATGTCTTGAGAAAGGGAAAAGAATTGTCTTGACAATGGAAGTCCTTGAGAATGGGAAAGAAATATCCTGACGTGAGAAAATGAATGTCATGAAATCGGGAACGGAAAATAAAAATGGGAACGACTATGAGTACGGAAACGGGAATGGAAAATGAAAATGGGAACGGAAACGAAAATGGAAACGGAAAATGTTAAAAGGAAATTACATGAAAAATATTATATCATCAGAAAGATACGGAAGTCTACATTTTGTAGAATTTTACGGAAATCAATTTGGAGCTCTCGATCAAAAGTTATGGTAGTTTTCGTTGGTACTGTTCAGGAAAGTAAATATATTCACACTTTTCAAATTTAAATTATAATCTGTACTGATTTACATAGAGTTATATGACATATTATATATATTTAGAAAGATATGGATGTCTACTTCTTGAAGAAATTTTCAGAACTTGATTTGGAGCTCTTAGTGAAAAAGTTATGACAAATTTCATAAGGCTGCTAAAAAAAGTAGATTATGCGGAACGATCAAATTTGAAAATTAAATTATATTTTTTGGAAGCCAACTACATTTCTAATCTTATATCATGAGAAAGATATATAAATCTACTTATTAAAGAATTTTACTGAATTCAATTTGGAGTTTTCAATCAAAAGTTACGGTAATTATTGTACGTATTGCTCATAAAAGTAAGGCTATTCACATATTTCAAATTGAACTTTAAAGTGCTTCATTTTAGAAAGTATTATATAAAAAACTTTATATCGTTGAAGAATATGGATGTACACTTCATGAAGAATTTTTTAGAACTCGATTCGGAGCTCTCGAACATACGTTATAATAATTTTCACAAACAAAAGTTATAATAATTTTCACGAATAAAAGTTATAATAACGGGTAATTTTGAAAATTATATTGCGTCAAGCGGAAGCCAAATACATGACGAATTATATATCATCGAAAATGTATGAAAATAAAATTCTTGAAGAATTACATGGAATTCAATTTAGAGCTCTCAATCAAAACTTGTGATACGGTAACGTGCAGAACTGTCAACTTCATCTATTAAGCTTCACCAACGTATTAATACTTATATGACAAATCATATGTCGCTACAAAGCTACAAAAATCAGTTTCTTGAAATTATTTACGGAATGAGATTCGAGCTTCTAAAAAAAGTTACGGTATACTCGTTCCCTATTTATTCCATTAAGATATTATATATGGTGTTGTTCAACATTCTTGTCGCATATATTTGTGTACGATGAAAAGAAAAGCAAATGGGACAAAATTCTATCAATGAGCCCGTAATAAAAGAAATGAGTGAAACTCTATCAATGAGCTCGTAGCAAATCAAAACGGGGTAATGGTTCCAAGGAAGGAGCCTAAGTCTGTAGGAATGTCTACGAACATCGTTCATAGAAGGAAATCAAAATGGGACCATGGTTCCACAGAAGAAACGTGAAGTCCTTGGGAGTGTGTACGAACACCGTTCTCAGAAGGAAATCAAAACGGGGACATGACTCCACGGAAGGAGCCTAAGTTCTTGGGAGTGTCTACGGACATCGTTCTCAGAAGAAAATCAAAAACTTCAAAACAAAAACATCCTTATCTAACGGATCAGATGATGCTCAAATAATTCATAATAGATACCACTGAAGAAAGAAATAGACGAAACATTTCTTGAAAATAACTCAGCGGACGATCCTGAAACTAAAGGCCAAAACAGAGTCATGGTTCTTTATTTGAACCTAAGTTCTCATTTAAAAAAATGGACAGTTCGTAAGTCCTTCTCTTTGAATGAAAACGGGGGCCATGTTTTTTTATTTGAACCTAAGTCCTTAGAAAAATGGTAATTCATAAGTCATTCCCTTAGAATGAACGAAATGAAGACGTGATCATGTTTCTTCATTTGAATCTAAACTAACAGATCATAAGTCCTTCTCTTTAAAGAAAATTAAAGCCTTATCCTCATGAACTGATTTCACAACCGGAAAGATATTTGTTATCTAACAAAGATCGAAGCCACCGCAAGCGAATTCTGTTATAAAAAAATTGAAGTAGAAGTGCTTGACAACATATTCTACTACTGAAACATTTATTCTCAAGAGAACTGGGAGCTAAGATTTTCCTAAGTGTTTGAGAACGAGCTTGAAGTTGGTGCAGGAACGGATTTTGATCCCCAAAATTTGGCTAAAGGTTTTGAAGAAAAAATGAAGTACAACAAATATGGAGTCAATTGAAGAAAATTGCACATACAAAACGACTCTCATTGATCGAAGCAGAAATAGAAAGGAACAATACAATATGAGAAAAGGAAAACAAGGAAAACAAGGAAACAAGATAAACTATACCAATGAGTCTGTAGCAAGGAAAATACGAAAAATTCTACCAATGAACGTGGGGCATCAAACTTGAACCATTGGAATAAAATTACGAAATGGTACACTCATTACTTACTCATTTCAATACATTATTATGTATTAACATTCTTGTGTACAACATTCTTGTCATAGATCTTAACGTACGATAGAAGGAAAAGAAAAATGAAGAAATGGGAGAAACTCTATCAATGAGCCCGTATCGAAGAAAGGAAAATTATCAATGAAGTGTAGCAAAAGAAAACTAGAGAAACTCTACAATAAGTAACCGTTCTTAAAATAAGACTAGAAGTCATCTTCAAACAAACCAGTCCCTATGAATGGAAAAATGACAACAAAAAAGAGCTACGCAGATAAAGAAGAGAGAAAATTTGCTAAGTCTCAAAAAAAGGAAAATTACAAAAAGATGCAAAGGGATATTGTTGCATCAATGATGACATTTTCAACAGAAGGGTTGAAAGCAACATCCTCAACGGGGAGATTAACAACAGCCTGCCAAATAGTTGCTTGAAAAACTATTTTGCATGTGCCTAAGAAATACTTTTAAACAGGATTAGGAAGACGTAACAACAAATGAAGGAGAAGTAATCACCATCGACAGCAAACTGACAAAAAAGTGGCTCGACAACCGCAAAGCATTTATAAACGGGAACAGAAGAACATAACGACAAAAAAAATTGAGAAACCACCAGTGGCAACACTGGCGCTGCCGATTAATGATTACTGGCAATGTCACCAGAATCTACTGTTCCGGCGACAGCGCCGGCACCGCTATGGTCGGCGATGGCTGTGACTGGCTGGTGGTGATGGGCGGCTGTAGGAGAGTTCTATCGTTGGTGGCAATTGTTATCACATTTAGAAAAGTTTCACAGAAATCTTGACCAACAAACTCTATCACTGTAGAGTTTTATGATAACCTTAAGTCTATCAATTATTCTTTTAGATTTTGAAATTAACGTAATTTTAAAATTAATTATTAATTTTATGAAAATAAAAAATTAATAGGTTGATTGAGTTTGATCAAATCAAATCAAATATTTATTTGAGTAAGTCAAAGTCAACTATTTTTAAGGGATAATTATGAAAATTAATTTTAATTGAGAAATATAGTTTTTCTTAATTAAATAGGATTTTGTTTAAATCTTGAAGATTATGAAGATGAACATCAGGAGGATGAGACAATATTTGAGAAATATGTATTCTTGAAGGCCGCTTTGTAATTTTATTCTTTTATTTCAAGGGTTGTAATTTAGAAATACTCAATAATCACTCAGTCCATTATTATTTTATTTAATTGTTAAATAATTATTTAAATGTTATGTTTGATAACATTTTCGTGCATTAGTCGATCACATGTCATACATGAAAATCTCACACAGTTTCATTTGATCATGCATCTCATCAGTAAAATTATAATTTGTTAGGATTGTCCTGATATATTTATATGTATTATTTTATGCATGTAAATTGTAAACTGCTAGGTTTTAATTAATTAAAACTTTGTAATCACACCACACTAAGGGTTATAGTTACCTTTAGGATAACCGACTTCAATAAAAGAGTTTTATTAAATTTTGATGAATATAATTAATTAGTTAATCTAATTATGACTTAAGTGTTTTAGAACGTTAAATGAACTTAGACCAAATGAGATTGGCATAATTGATTATTAAATATTCATATGATTATTATTTTAACTAATGATTAATTTAGAATTAGTTAATTAGTTAAAATGGAAACACATAATCTTAAAATAGTGAGTGGGAGAAGGTTGACATGTCAATATAACATATGATCTTCATCATTAGTACAACAATGTGCGAAGCAGTAAGGGTCTCGAGATGGCTTTGTTTTCATCTCCCTAAGGAAGGTTTTGAGCTGTACCAATACCAAGATTGGACTTCTTAAGAAGATAGGGGAAGCGATGTAGTTTATTTTTTACTGGGCCAAAGGCGACATATTCTAAATGAAGTCATGGAATCTGAAATGATGAGATACACTCACAAAGTCACAATTAAGTTTTCATGTAGATAGTTGTGGCTTGACCTAAGAAATGATACTTTATTGTTAAAAGAGAAAATATAAGATATTTTAAGTTTTAATTAATAAGGTTATGTGTTTAATCTGACTGATCCTAAGGCAACACATTAATTATTGGGTTGTTTTATTATGATTAGTAATTGTTAAATTTGTGTGTTTATATGTTGCATCAACGCATTACGTTTACTTTTCAAATTCTAGATATTTATCAAATATATTAAATCTTGTATGTTTTAAATTTCACTTATCATTATTATGTCTACCATGGGCAACTTTGTTATTGTTTTACTCGCTCTTGAGAATTGAATGGTAAAAATTTCGTACGTTGGAAATCAAATATGAACTTAATGTTGATTCGTGATAATCATAAGTTCGTTGTTACTGAGAAATGTCCTGAAGAATCTGCTGCTTACACTCCTAAGAATGTTAGAGACAAATATGATGCTTGGATCATATCAAACAACAGGGTGAAGTGCTGCATGCTTGTGAGTATGAATGATATTGTGAAAATCAAGTATGAAAGTATGGAGATTGCCTATGAAATTATGGAATCTCTACAAGTGATGTTTGGGCAGTCATCTGATCAAAGTCGTCATGAGGCCACTAGGATCTATATGACGACTAAGATGAGATATGATACTTCTCTGCAAAAACATGTTTTAAGCGTGATCAACATAATGAACGAGGTGGGAGAACATGGGGCGGCATTGATTAGGGGGTGTTCACGGTTCGATGAGTGAAAAACTGAGCTGAATCATTCATGTTAAAAGAATTGAACCCAACCGAATCATGAATTTCGGTTCGGTTCACTATTATTAATTAAAAAAAATTAAAATGATATTATTGGGAAAAAAAATATAAAATGAATGCTTTGTTTCAGTTCAGTTTTATAAGAAAATATATATTAAAAAATAAAAAATATAAATATAAATTTAATGTTTCGGTTCGGTTCGGTTCGAAAATTATAAAAATTCTGAACCGAACTGAAATTTCGTTTCACTCATTTTACCAAACCGAATCGACACATATAAAGAATCGACTAAACTGGTCATTTTTTATTTAGTTCGAGATAATTTTGAACACTCCTATATGAGCAGACTCAAGTTAGCATTATACTTCAGTCGTTCACACCATCTTTTTTTGCGTTCACGACCAACTGTGTTATGAACAAGTTACAATTTAATATGATCACAATTGTTGAATGAACTACAGACTTTTGAGTCATTCAAACTTAGAATGACCAAAGAGGGTGAGGTAAATGTTGTTGAGCAAAAGCATTATTCCATATGTGGAATTGAAGATCATTCTTCCATATATTGTTGAGAACAAGAAAAGGAAGAAGAACAATGATAAGGACAAATGTAAGAACAAGAAAGGGAAGAAAGCCAAGACATCGTCAAAAGCCAAGAAGAACAAAAAAGACAACAAACCCAAAGGAAAATATTTCCACTATGAAATTGAAATTCATTGGAAGAGAAACTGTAACAAGTATCTCTGCGAGCTAAAAAAGAAAAGTAAATATGATTTACTTTTACTTGAAGCTTGTTTAGTGGAATATGATTTGTCATCCTGGATACTTGACTTAGGAGCCACTAACCATATATATTCTTCTTTGCTGATGCTTGATTCGTCAGGGGAGCTGGCTTATGGCGAGATCATTTTGAGAGTTGGCAGTCGTGCGCTCGTGTCAGCTAAAGCATTACGGACAATCTGGTTTACCTTTTGGATATAATTATATAGTTTTGAACAATGTTAATTATATTCCTGGGTTTTCTAGAAATTTGATTTCTCTTTCATTTTTACAAGAACAGTTATTCGAAGTTTATCTTATTGATAAAGAGTTTATTATTTTTAAGAATAGATTCGATATTTGTCATGCTAAAGTTATAAACGGACTGTATATGCTTAAACCGACTGAACGAGCATTAAATAATTTTGAATTACTTAAAGTAGAAAAACCTAAAAGTAACAAATGATGAAGAGTTTTTTATGATAATGATAAATAGGTTGGGACATATTAATGTAAATAGGTTAAACAGGTCAACAAAGCATAGTGTTTTCACATAACTAAAAGTTAGAACTCTTCCTGTTTGTGAATCCTGTCTAGAGAGTAAAATGACCAAGAGGCCTTTCTCGGGAAAGGGCCAAAGAGCCAAGGAATCACTTGAACTAGTGTATAGTGATGATGTATGTGGAGCGACCAATGTATAAGCTAGATGTGAGTATGAGTATTTCATCACTTTTATCAATGATTACTCAAGATGTAGTTATATTTCATGATGCGAAGAAAGTGTGAAACTTTTGGAAAGTTTAAAGACTTCAAAGCTAAAGCTGAAAAGCAATTAAGTAAATCATTGAAAATCCTTCGATCAGATCGAGGCGGTGAATACTTGGATTTGGAATTCAAGGATTATTTACTGGAGTATGAAATCATATCCCAACTCATAGCACTTGAAACACCACAACAAAATGGTCTTGCAGAAAAGAGAAATCGAACCTTATTGGATATGGTTAGGTCGATGTTAAGCTACTCATCACTGTTACTTACATTTTGGGGATACAGTACATACAACTACATAAATTTTGAATGTAATACCATCTAAGTCTATAAGCAAGACCCCTTTAGAGTTATGGAATGGCTCCAAACCTAGTTTGTGTCATTTTCGTATATAGGGGTGTCCAACTCACGTTATTAGACCCAAAATCAAAAGGTTAGACTCAACGTATGAAGTATGCATATTCATAGGCTATGCTCCAAAGACTATAGGTGAGTAATTTTATAGTCATAACAATCAAAAGATGTTTGTGTTGACAAATGCAACCTTCCTTGAGTATGACTATATGCAAAACTAAAAACCTCGTAGCAAATTAATTCTCAAAGAATTAGCGGTTGATGAGATCAGACCACCTTCAATTTTTTCTAAGAAACGACAAACCAGAGAAATCACAATTCCTGCAAAGGAAACCTCGGTGCAATGTCGTAGTGGGAGGGTTGTGAGCAACCAGTTCGCTACGAGCTAGAAGCACATATCCTAGCGTCAAACACTAATAAGGACGATCCATTATCTTATGAAGAAGCAATAGATGATTCTAAAAAGGAGAAACGGTAAAATGCCATGAACCAGGAAATAGAATCCATGTATTCCAATTCTGTGTGGAAACTTATAGATCTACATGAAGATGTCAGGCCCATTCGATGTAAACAGATCTTCAAGTAGAAAAGAAGTGTGGATGGGAAAGTAGAGACTTTTAAGGCACGGTTAGTAGCCAAAGGCTATACACAAAGGGACGAAGTCGATTATGAAGAGACATTATCCCCTGTACCATGCCCAAATCCATTCACATCATCTTGTTCAAAGCCACTAGTTTTGACTGTGAGATATGACAAATGAACGTTAAGATAGCTTTTATGAATGACTCTCTCGAAGTAAAAATCTATATGATGCAACCAGAAGAATTCGTACAAAATGGGCAATATCAGAAGTATGCAAGTTGCTTAAATCCTTTTATGGATTAATGCAAGCATGTAGATCTTGGAATCTTACCTTTAATGAGATTATAAAATCTCATGTCTTTGAGCAAAATGTTCACGAAGTCTGTGTTTATAAATACATCAAATGTAACATAGTGGTTTTATTAGTTTTTTATGTTGACGATATTCTACTCATTGGGAATGATGTAGAAACTTTGTCAAATGTAAAAAAATTGTTAGCTGAGAAATTCCAAATGAAAGATTGGGAGAGGCGAGCTATGTTCTAAGCATCCAAATTCTAATGGATAGAAAGAACAAGTTTTTGACACTTTCTCAGGCATCTTATATTGATAAGGTGCTGGAGAGATTCTCTATGGAGAATTTCAAGAAAGGTCAACTACCGACTAGACATGGAATTATCCTTTCAAAGGAATAATGTCCTAAGACACCTCAGGAGGAAGATCATATGAGAAAGGTTCCATATGCTTCGGCAGTTGGAAGTCTTATGTATGTCATGTTGTATACGAGACCAGACATCTGTTATGCAGTGGGAATTGTTAGTCGTTATCAACCAAATCTAATTTTGGAACACTGGATTGTAGTAAAGCACATTCTTAAGTCTCTTAAGAGAACGAAAAAAATATATGCTTGTTTATTCAAGTGGGAACCTGAACCACACTGGATGCACTGATTCTGATTTTCAATCAAACAGAGATAGTCGAAAGTTGACGTCTAGATCAATATTCACCCTAGGTGGAGGAACTGTAGTCTGGAGAAGTATTAAATAATCCAGCATTGCAGATTTCACTATGAAAGTCGTATATATAGCGGCTTATGAAGCTGCAAAAGAAGTCGTATGGCTCAGAAAGTTCTATAGTGATCTAGAAGTAGTTCCAGATATGGACAAGGAACTGATCATGTATTGTGACAACATTAGGGCGGTAGCGAATTTTAAAGAATCGAGGAGTCACAAGAGGGGCAAACACATAGAATAGAAATACCATATTGTAAGAGAGATCGTGCATCCAATGGATGTGACTGTTATGAAGATAGCATCGAAAGAGAACCTGGCTGATCTTTTTACAAAGACACTTCTTGCGAAGTCATTTGAAGGTCACATGCGTAACATGAGACTGAGAGAAATGACACATTTGCTTTAGGGCAGTGAGAGTTTTTGGGGGTTATGCCCTCAAAGCATGTGTATTAGCATTTTGATATGAAATTTAATGAGGATTACATTTTTCTTATAATTGTTCTTTTGAATTATTGTTGAATAATTATATAAATATTTGAAATTTTCATATTCATTAATGAGAATATGACCTTGTGTTAGTACGAGAGTATTAAGATCATAGAAAATGAATAAAATTATCAGTAACATATTAAAGTATATAATCTTTAATGAATAGTTGCTAATACGGTTCACTAAGCATTATGAATGCATGTGATCTAGATCTAGATGATCGATGTGGATAGATATCTTAGTGAATGTACTTTATATAATAATATTATATATGACAAGACCAATGTGAATTAATATATTTATTAACGTGTCATTTATAATAAATATTTAATGCACATCAATTCGATGATCATATATAGACCAGTCTGAATCTTGAGTAGTCATGAACTCCTAAACATGCCTACTGGATCTTTTGATTCACTCGTTAAGGTTTGTTTGTAAAACAGACTAGTGATTTTGTTTTGGAGTTTCAGTGATATGGATGGCTGGGAACATGTTCTTGCAAGATTTGAAATCCAAGTTTTCCTAACAGATTGTATATTGATTCCCTTAAGTGTTAAATCTGAAACTGAATGGTTATTGAGCTCAAATTTATAATAAAATTATAAATTAGCCATTCACTAGTAGATTAATGATACTTAAGGATCAACAATTATTTAGAGGGGTAAAATGGTAAATTTGACCAGCTATATTTTACGAACCAATAATTAGAGGATAAAACTATATGAAATGATTATATCAGTAGATTACATGAGAATACTCTGTAAATATATTCTATAAACACTAAAAGTTCAATTCCATATTTATAGTGGAGTAATAATGAAATTAATAAATAAGATGATTTAATTAAAATATTTAATTAATAATCTGGTTTATTGAAGTTTAGGATTATAGGTCCATGATTCATAAGTCACATCTATACTACACAGTCTAGAGTATGAATATTTCAGGATATGAGAAAATGGCTGACTTGCAAATAAATTTTTATTGTGAGGCAAGTACATAATTATGAGATAATTATGTGTGATTAATTAATTAAGAATTAATCAATTAAAATTATTTTTATATATAAATATAATTTTCAGAAATTATATATATAATAATTATCGATTATTTTTTCAATTACCGATAAGTGAGATAGAATATCTAATTTATGAAATTAGATAATTAAATTATTATTAGATATAATTTGAATAAATTAAATCTGTTATTTGTGAAATAACAAATAATTTAGTTGATAGAAATAATCAGATATATTAATTTTGAATTAAATGATATCTAAATATTTATCTAATTAAAATAAATATTTAATTTGTTGTAATTTTCACATGTCAATCAATAATTGAGAATCATAGATCACCATGAACTGCTGTAGTGCCACACGACATTGCAATTGTGCATCGTTATATAGTGAGTCCCACTATATCGGACAATTGAAATTAAATATTAATTTTTAATTATCCTCAAGTATCTGATACGTAATTATCTAGAAAAGATACATATATTATTCTAATGGCCTCAATTGATAAATCAGTTCATCAGCTTATCAATCAAGAATTGAATTGAGAACACAGTTAGTGTTAGAATGATTTTTCTTTAATCAAAACTCTGAAAGAATAATCATCGCGTTCTTTTAGAGAATCGCCTCACTAAAGTTCTTCTCAGTAAATCTCTAGATCCCATATGTTGAGTACATCTAGAGATAGAAAAGAGTGTCTTGTAATATTTTACGTGCTCACACACGTCATAGTGCGTTGATGATTGACTTGGAATATCTTGGTGTGGATCTCAGGGTCTACTGATCATTGGAACAGTTTTGGGACGGAAGATCGATCGATTTTGCAAGGACGCTTGATATAGACTACAAGAGATGTATGATTTCTAACATTGTATGTTGTAGATTTAATGTATAAATATATAATGGATCCTGACTGGTTGAAAAAGAGTTCCAATAATTTTTTTTATTTGATCATCATGGCGTTGTGCAAATTTTATTTTATTAAAAGATTTGATCTTTATTAAAATTTTAATTTTAAATGGTTTCGAGCCACACGCTTCCGCTATACACGCGTCGCGAAAACCAACATATATCTCATAAAACTATACAATACACAATTCTTGGAAGAGATTTTCACTTAGTTACTTTGGGTTGAAGATAGAGTTGTTGAAGTGTACAAGATAAACTAAGAACTTCATTTACAAAGCATGACACATGAATTTTAATATACATGATTGAAGTTTCTATTGTACCTATAGTGTCGTTGGCATCTCAAATGTATGTGAGGTATCTAGCGATGATTTATAATTACACATACACTGATTTTTTATATAGTATTGTATTTTGTTTAAGATTTATCTTTTTTCTTATTTGAGATGTCTACGTAAATGTCTTGTAAAAGTTTTTCACTATAATATAATTAATTGCTATTTTTATGTCATATGTGAGTAATATGAGATAAGATAGCTATATTTATGCATGCAAAATATTAAAATAATAATTGATTCATATTTTAATTTTACTAAAACTAATATATATTTCTGGAAGTATTTATCAATTTGATTATATTTGTTCTTGACTTTAAAGTGAAGTACATTTATATATGATATTTAATATATACAAAAAGCTAAATGTTTACGTATAAGGGAAAATATAACACTAATTTTTATGGGACGAATAAACTAGTAGCTTCACGATTTTCCATTATTCTTAACTAAATGAATATTGTTAGCTATTTATAATTATTTTATAGTGAACACTAACTAATTAAGCTAAAAGATTATTAAAAAAAACTCATGTCAAGATATCGAGCCCTCGATTGGCCAGAGGTCCTAGGCACTTGTCTAAGTTGTCTAGGCCTCTAGAATGTTTTGGAGGTACCTTAAATATATATTAAAGTTATCTTAAATATTTGTTGATCATTGAAATATTTCATTATCCAATATATTTGAAGTATTCTCAATATATATTTAAGACATCATTACACATTTAAGACATTAATTGTATCATACCTTCTGATGCCACCTAGTTTTTCATGCATGATACTAGTATTTTTTATAGTAGGCCTCGTTTGTTTCACGATATTCTCTTTTATAATTTTATTGTAATAATTTTGTAATTGAATCACAATATTTGTTTGAAGTAATCCTTAAATAAGGCTGCAATATTAATTTTCATACATTTTGAAATAATTGAATCGCATAATAAAATGTAATCAATCTCAATTTACAATGTCATTACAATTTTAATATCAAACAAAATTACTTTCATACTATCATTGAAATATTCTTTCTCACACTTTCTCTCTCCTTTTATTAATTTAAATATAATTAACCTTAATAATATTTAGTTTAACATTATTGATTTATTTAAATATTAATAAAAAATAATTAAAATTTCACAAGAAATATTTTTTATTATATCTCTTATTTTATTAATTTAATTACAATTATTTATTTAGAATTTAGTCCAACATTATAATTTTTTTTAAAATATTAATTAATTTTTGTATTTTTAAATTAAAATTTCATTTTATCAATTTAATTAAAAATAAATTTATTAAATTTTTTAGTCTAGCAACATTAATTTATTTAAATATCAATAAAAATAATTATATTAAATGTTAAAATTTCACCTGAAATTTTTTTATTATGTCTCTTATTTTATTAATTTGATTTAAAATATTTATTAAATTTAGTCTAGCATTATTAATTTATTTAAATATTAACTAAAATTAATGTTAAAATTGTACATCAAAATATTTTTAGATAATATATACCTAGAAAGGTATTTAAATAAATTTCATATTATTTGCATAAATTTATAATAAAAATTAACCTATACCAATTATAGAAATCATTAATCATCACATCATAAATTATATGCATAACCAAAAATCTCAATCCAAATTGCACATAATTTAATTACTAACAATTAAATTTTTATGAATATTTTAAATTACACGAATGAAAATTGATGCCTATAGAGATGTCAAAACTATTTGACTTATGTAACAAGAGGGGCCTGCTTGGATATTTTCAATTAGGGCTTTCATCTTTTTAATGAGTTCCACTTGCACCAATGACATGCATATAAGACAGATAAAGTTTGTCATTTGACTAACGTCGATGGTGTTTAATTTTTAGTTTGATATTTCTAATACAAATTTTTTGAAACTTTGAAATTTTATTTTAGTTTGCAGAGATGGAAATTAAAGAATTTATGTAAGAAAAGGTTAAATGACAACAATAAAATTAAACGACACAACATGTTCTGAAAAAATAATATAAGAAGTCGCATAGGTTTGATTAATGGTAGATACGTCTATCATTTTTTATGAATGTGAAGTTCTATTCATATTCTTAAAATCTCTCAATGTACAACTATTATAATTAAGATTATAATAGAACTTCACAATGGTAGCAAAGGGGTTAAATTACAAGAAATGTAACCTATACCACATGTTTTGAAAAAAATGATGAAAGAAGTCGCATGGATTTGATCAATGATAAAAACAGGTGGCACAAGATAATTTAATATTTATAAAATTAGTTACTATCAAGTGCATTGCACGTGATTCATATATTATTTTATGACATATTATTTTGCTACCATGTTTATTTTGTGTATGTTCAATTAATCTTTATGTATCGTAGATTTTGTGATGATTCTTTTTCTAATTTTATCCAACTAACAAAAAAAATATGACATACATATGAAATAATTTATTCATATATATACTCACACGGATATTCCCTCAAAATTCTAAGCGTTTCTTAATGAAAAATAATTCAAATGCAGATCACTTATTTACTTCAAAAATCTTCATGAACACTCTGTCAAAAAAAATTGTTGTCTAGCAGCGTCGGAGAGTACTTTACATTTTTTATAAATTCAGATTTTAATTTCTATTTTAAGGGAAAAAACAAATGATGTAGACCAATAAAAGACTATTTTAAAAAATCGAATTAAAGGGTTAAGCTTCTAAAATACTTTTTGAAGTTGTAATAATAAACAAAATGTAAAGTTATGAAGAAAAGTGTATAAAAGTAGGGAAAATTAGGAATATAAATATGGAGCGTTTGAGAAATTTTTGGGTATGTATATTTCTAAAATATTATTTCACAACATAGCCAATAATATTTATTTTTAGCATTTTAGCCGATAAGGTAAAAAAAGTCAACAAAAAAAACTATAGAGTTTTATAATTATAACCCTAAATATATAGAATATTAACATAATATTTGTCTAATTAATAAAATTAGATATAATTAATGAAAAAAATTGTATAATTGTTTTATCATTAAGATGAAGTATCAAATAAGGAAAAAAATCCTAATAATCAATAAATAAAAAAATATTTAGATATGCTTATCTAAGTGAAACGAAATATTTAAAATTATTTAAATTTACTTATTTAAATTTATGTAGATTTACTTAGATTTGAATTTACATAAAAATTTGCTTAAACCAAAAAATATGCTTGTTGTTAAAAAATTGCTTATTTATCAAAATACACCCACTCCACATTACCTCCATATTAAACTAATTTTCTTTACCAATTATTTAAAGAAGAAAAGAAGCTTATATTTACCTGGGGAGAGATATATAGATAGATAAATAGATAGATAGACAGACACATATAAGGAGAAAGAGATGCTACCTATCCTACTCATCATTTGTTTTCAAACTCTAGTTTTACCTTAATACTAAACTAATTTTTTTATCCATTATTTAGTGAAAAGAAAGTAAAATTTACCATCCTTTACTTAGGAAATCAGCAATTACCATCATTTACGGGAGAGAGAGATGGAGAGAGATGTTATTTACCATGTTTCCCATTTATTTCAAATCTAGTTTTAACCAAATATTTAACTTTCTTTTACTAATTACTTGTCTATAATATATTAGCAATGTCACGCCTTGAGAATCTTTTTTTAGACAATTTAGTTTAATATATTAAAAATGTCACGACTTGGAATTTTTTTTGAACAATTTAGTTTATTCAAATTTCAGCTATTCCAAATATATCATTCTTATAAGTGAATCTAATTGGTTGGGACAAATTAAGCAATACATTAAATTTTTTCCAGTCTAAATTAATAATCAATTAGCTATTAGGGCTCACTGTTCAGGAATTTCAATAATTACTTTTGTCAAGTTCAAATTATTATACATTGAATTTTTTTCTATCTAAATTAATAATCCACTACTCTATTAGGTTGCCTCTCCATTTCTAATAAATTTCTAATTATTAAATTGTTATCTTTTTCATGAATGATTTCTAACCAAATGTTTAGAAGGACCCATGGTTTAGGAATTCAATGATAGGTTTTGTTAAATTCATATTATTATCGTCAAATTCCATCTAAAAAATCTATTAAGAAAATCCAAATCTAATTAGTACAAATCAGTTTTAGGATTTATTAAAAATTCATGTTCAATGAATTGACCTGTTGAGTATATTAAATAATTTCAAACCCTTTTAGTTCATGTTTTCTAAAGTCTATAAAAGTAAACAAATTGATGGATGAAACTGCTAAATAAGACAATATTCTCATACATTTGTGTTTACAAAGGTAACAATAGTTCCACATTTCCTATTCTCCATAGTATGATTCACATACTGATCCTATCTTTTATTGTTTTGTATTTGTACTACCAAAAAACTGTTGTTTACATGTAATGGAGGTAAAGCTTGAAGTAGAGTGGTGCATTCAGGTTAATGTAGCTCGAAAAAATTCTGTCGAATCATATACCAAAGCAACAAGAAACTAGATATTATGCGATTGATCCTAATAGACAAAGATGTAATATATATCCTTCAACCCCTTTTCACTTCATAATGAAATTTAGAGTGCTTTAAGCAATGTCGAATTATCTTCTCTCGGGAAAATAAAATTTAAGCAATGTTATATAACAATTTTGTATCATATTCAACTCTTTCTCCGCAATAGTGTTTACGATCATTAATATGTAGAAAAACAAAACAAGCTTTAACGAGGAAAGAGAAGCATAGTTGTATGTATGGTCTATGATTTATAGGAGACAAAGACTTACAGAATAACTAACATTGATTTAAAAAATTTAAACAATGATTGTATTTGACAATAAATATATTTAAATTAAAAATATTTAGGCTAAGGACAAACTGAACAAGTGAAGCTATAAACCAAAATAGTGAAGCTAAAAGAATCGGACCTTACAACAAAAATAAAGAAATTAAATGCATGAATAATTATTTCTACTTCCATTGCTCCAATCACCAACATTCATTCATTTTTATGCTACTCAAACAAAGATTCAATTTCAACAAATAGTCTTAACAAACAATTTAAAAAATATGAACAAACATTCTGAAGAATAAGAGCAAACCAAAAATAGACCCTAAAATAATTTTCAAATATGAAAACCTAAATTACCTTCAAAGAGAATATATCGATCGACTGAGAGACAGAGAGAGGAAATGAGTTCGAGCTTGAGCTGAGATAGAGGCTTTGATGAAATATGGAAGCATAGAAATAGAGATGCCTCAGAAACCAGACCTGAGACGAGGGAGAGATAAGAGAAGGAGAGAAGCATAGAAGCTTTCATCTCCGAAGAGACAAGGAAGAGATGGGGGAGATGAGGCACAGCCGAGGGATAGAAGATATGATTTCAACTCGAAGAGAGGGAGAGGCGAGAGAGATGAGGGAGGGAGACGATACAAGGTGAGGGAGACTAGGGAGGCGCTAGTATTAATGAGGGAGAGAGGGGAGACCCATTACCTAAAGCGCATTAGACATTCTAATTATACGCATTACACCTTTTTTATGATTATAAAAATGAGAGATTAAATCCGTAAATCTATAAATAAAATAAGAGGTAAAAAGTTGATGGATACAACTCATTAATATTGTTGGGATCGATGGAAAAAATTGTTTAGAAACTATATCTCTAAAAAAAGTTTCTATCAAGCATGCTATCATGAACATATAACTTTAAACCTATATCGCTACGCCTAACAATATTAAAGAAAAAGTTAGATGTATGTGGTTACCTATAAATCTAAACATGTGAGCTCATTACTATTGTTAGGCTCATGGAATAATTTTAAAACAGAGAACCACACACCCAACTAATACTTGGTTGTTTTAATAATCGCTAGACAGCTCATCCCCTTTTTATCTAATAAAATTAACTTTTAACGATATTTTGTATCTGATATCAATAATAAGAAATGATGTGTTCAGATTAAAATTTTTAAATAAAAACTTACAAACAACGTGCAACGCACGTGGTCTCCAACTAGTTGAAAGAAAAGATTTTTACCAACATTTACCCAGGGAATCACGTAAAGGGAAAAGAGAGCATGAGTCTTGAAACCCATTTTGTGTCAAAAATCAATTTTTTGGATCTTCAAACTCTTGGTGAAGATTTGATTAAAAAAACTCTAGGTGAAGAAGGTTAGAAGTATGTATATTTTCGTTTATTTTTCTTCATTGATTTCAAATATGTATATTTTCGTTCACAACATCTATAAGGGAAAAATTCCTTACACTCAAAAAAATAAAACTGAGCGATAAAAAGTGAGATAGAGTGAATTCTCAAGAATATTTAGCTGATTGCTCGACTTGCATTGATTTTTTTTCTTTTTTATTGATTTACAATTGACCTCTATTTATAGGCTCTCAATCAGTTATAAAATTCAGCTAAAACCCAAAGAATAAACGAAATATTCCTCCTAGATTAAGCTTATCATATCAGATTTAGTTTCTCTAGTCTAGCAACTAATCAAGCCTAGTTTATCTTCATCAACGGCTAATTAAACCTGAACCGTCATATGAGACACAAATTGATCAATGGTTCATGTGGGTTTTCCCCGCTTGGCCATAGTGGCAATCCATTCTTATACTTCTAACTGGTCATGCTTACTTACGTGACTTCTTAGACAATTTTCACATGTTCATTTACCCCTCTGCATTTAACATTACGCAGTAAAATTAATATGCTATACTAAAATACTTTGTTATTATTACTCATCATTGTTCCCCATCTTTCGCACCAATTCTCACTCATTAATTTTGGCAGCCATTTTTAAATTCTTTAATCACTTCACATTCCCGTTCTCAGGACTATGTCATATACTATACAATCTCTGATTCTATCAGACCTTTCAATTCTCTTTTCTTACGTGTCACTTCTTTATATGCGCGGGCCGTATAGTGTCAGTCACGTTTCTTTGTCGTTCACATCTTTTCAGGACGGCTATTTGTCTTCACATTTAGATAATATATCACAAGCGTCGTTTCAAGGTAGGTATAAGTCCAATATCATTTGGAGAAATCGCCAGGTGTCATCCCTTCATTTGACAGTAGTTATGTCTTTTCATCTCTTGTTTCATCGTTTACATTTCCCAAGTTATCAATCTGAATGGTCACACTTCCTTCACCATTTCTTTTCTTCAATTCTTTGTGCCATATCCCATAAGTTTCTTTCTCATTCCTTCTTCTTCTTTTTTATTTTCTTCGACTATGGAGAAGTGGAATATTCTTGTTTCCCTAGTTAGGACCCCAGAGGAGTTTACACAATTTATGACTCGTTACCGAGAGTATTTTCCTCCGGATGCAGTATGTACAGAAAGAGTGAGTCCATAGGGATGTATTGCAAACCTCCTTACCAAATCACCCTTAGCCCCATGTTCCTTTTTTATTGATTTACAATTGGCCTCTATATATAGGCTCACAATCAGTTACAATATAGTTAAATCTCCTAAAACCCTAAGAATAAATGTAATATTTCTCATAGATTAAGCTTATCATATCATATTTAGTTTCTCTAATCGAGCCTAGTTTATCTTCATCAACAGTTACTCAAACCTGAACAGTCAGATGAGACACAACTTGATCAACGGTTCATGTGGGTTTTCCCCACTTGGCCACGGTGGTAATCCATTCTCCTGCTTCTAATTGGTCATGCTTGCTTATTCAAATTATTATTTACTCTCACTTTATATTTAATTAGTTTATTAGTAAATATATATTTCTCTAAAAATCACAACTAATACCTCCTAACAATAAAGGATTGATCAATCTTTTAAAAAAATCATTTAATGAAAATTATATGAGTAAATATAGATAGTAATTTTCATTATTGATATAAATAATGAAAAAACTTACAAACATTTTATCATATGATATAGTTCTTGCATATAATAACATATTATGGATTTTGTATCATAACGAAAGTGTTACCTAGTATTTTTTGTTATTATTAGTGTTACTCATTTTTTTATATATATCATGTACATATTTTTTACTTAGCTATTTTATGATTTTATTAGTCTAATTAAATTTATTTTGGATGGATAAGGAAATCTAAAATTTGCTTACTTGTAAATAAATATATTAATTGTTTCGAATGATTAATTTATTTATTATTTAACCATTAATATTAAATATATTAGAAAATGTGGAAATGAGAATAAAAAAATATGATCAAGTTAACTTAGTTATTAACTTAATTAAATTTAAAAAAGATTAAAAAATTAAAATACCTTACTAAAATGATTAAATGTTATAATTTTCGTATAATTTCAGCTTTATTCGGATGTAGACGATATTGGGTCTAAAGTTAGTGGCTCACATTGAGAATGCAGTTGAATATGCTGAGGCCCACAACTAAAAATCGGAGAAACGAGAAGACGGCGTTCATCAAAATCCCGAAAAGGCCCAACACGCAACAACATCCGCTGAAAACCCTAGGCTAAGACTCAAAAACCTGTGGTATATAATAGGTCTCTTCAACATTTTCTCATCTTCTCTGCAATAGCAGCTGCCGAGAGAGAGAGAGAGAGAGAGAGAGCTATGGTGTCGCTTAAGCTACAGAAGAGACTTGCCGCCAGCGTCCTCAAGTGCGGCAGGGGCAAGGTCTGGCTCGACCCAAATGAAGTCAGGGAAATTTCCATGGCTAATTCTCGTACTCTCTCTCTCTCTCTGCATCTGAATCATTTTTGTGCTGCACTTTCCTTTATGTGTTTTTATTTGTTCCTGTTGTGATCTTTTGATAGAGGATCTTAGTCGTGGAGCCTTACTTAATTGCTATTGAAATTGTTTGAAGAAATGAGAATATGAAACTTTTCCCGGTGTGGCAGAGTTTTGTACGAATTCTAATTGGATTCTGAGATCGTAGCAGTTTTAAGATGTGAACATGATATATTTGTTGCTTTAGCAGTTGCGATACTCGTTTAGGGTCTAAAAGTATCGGCTTTTATCATTTTAATATTACATGATGCTGTATCATCACTACTATGCCGATGGATTGTTATTGTTTTCAAATTTTCAGTGCTTCTGGGCAGTTTACGCTGTGATAATGCTTTTCTTCAATAATATTACTCGTTTTACGAATTTATTTAGTGCTGAGAAAATTTTCTGAGGAGATTTAACTATGTCATTTGCGAAGAAATTTCGTTTGTAGGCTTGATAGAATTTATTTGTGCTGATCAAATTGGATTTATGCTCCAAATTTAGAGACAATTTGCTAATTAATTTGTTGTTTGAGATTTTTTGGTTCTAATAGATTATGAATGGTATCTTCTTTTAATAGGCTACGTACTTAAATTCTTTTTTGGGGTTTCTTGTAAATTCTCTAGAATTAAAATTGTTTAATGCTTGTAGACTACAAGTTGTGGTTTATGGATTAGGTATGATCCTCTTCAACATATAAAGTTCAAATGTGTGTTTTGTTTGAAAATGATTGTTCCCTTTTACTGTTTTATTTTGCAAGTAGTGTTTTGTTTTGCTAGTGGTATATACTTTTAATAAGGATCGTTATTTGGTTATTAATTAACTTTTTTGTGGTTTGGTGAGTACAGGCCAAAATGTCAGGAAGTTGGTGAAAGATGGTTACATCATCAGGAAGCCAACGAAGATTCACTCCCGTTCTCGTGCTCGTCGCATGAAGGAGGCCAAGATGAAGGGACGCCACTCTGGATATGGTATTTTTCTTCATGGAGTTATTGTTATTGCAGATTGTATGAACTTTTTATACATTGCTGGTGAATTTTTACTATGTCATGCACACTTTTCTGAACTAGATTTCTGTCATTCGATAGTTTATCTCTTTTCCACACATGTTACAAGGATGTTATCAAGTTACTGATAGAATAATAAAGGTAATATTTTGTTGTGTGTCGGGCTCGCAACCGTAAATTCTGCAGGCTGCAAAAAATAGATTTCCTTGGACCGATACAAACTTTGGAGCTAGATAAGATTCTGTACATATTTTAGGCCTCATGATATTGTAACTAATTTTTTTTTATAAATTATGTTTCAGGTAAGCGAAAGGGTACAAGGGAGGCAAGGTTGCCAACCAAGATCTTGTGGATGAGGAGAATGCGTGTTCTGAGGAGATTGCTTCGCAAGTACAGGGAAGCCAAGAAAATTGATAAACACATGTATCATGACATGTACATGAAGGTGAAGGGTAACGTTTTTAAAAACAAACGTGTCCTGATGGAGAGCATCCACAAGTCAAAGGCTGAGAAGGCAAGAGAGAAGACTCTGGCTGATCAATTTGAAGCTAAGAGAGCAAAGAACAAAGCCAGCAGAGAAAGAAAATTTGCTAGGAGGGAAGAACGGTTGGCTCAGGTATCTTTTGTTTCTTTTTACTGCTGCTGTTTGCTTTGCACTTTGCTGTACATATCTAAATCAACTAAATAATTACTTAGTTATCAACATGATTCTTTTTAACTCAAAGAAATGGTACGGCTGTAACTTGTTTGTTTCTTCCCTAAATGCGTAGGGACCGGGAGAAAAACAATATGCTGCCCCTCCTGCAGCCCAACCTGCTGTGGCATCTCAACCTACTCAGTAAGTTTCTTCTATGGATGTTCTGGTGATGAGCTACTCTATTTACTTATCTAATTTTAATGATGATTTTCTTGTAGGGCATCAAAGAAATTGAAGAAGTGAGAATACCATGGATACTGATGATAGAATTTTGGTGGTTCGCATTCCTAGTTACTGTACCAGAATAGTTTGACGAGATGCAATGTTTTTCGTTTGTTTTGGACCTTGTCACTTGATATCTTATTAGAGCATAGAGTTATGAAACCTTGGTAAATTTGCGTAATTGTAGTTCGTTTCAAAACTTTGATACATGCTCGTTTGAAATTATTTTGTTGATATTTTAATTTTGGAAATTTTGAGTTAATATGTTGATCTCATGTATGATATGATGGATTCACTCCGTTGTCAATGATCAGTATTGACTGCTGAGTAATGACAACATCCTTATCAGTATTGACTGCTGCGTAATGACAACATCCTTACTATTACGAGTGCTGAAACTGAGAGTCAGGTTCTGATCCAGAACTGCAATTGCTGCTGTGAGAGGTTGATTTGGTGCTGGTGTTTTATTACTCTAGCAAAATGTTGTTTTCTTACAAGGAAATGTCTCTTGTTTATCAAAATTCGTGAGTCTGTTTAGCATTTCTGGACTGCTTGAACATATTTACCATGGATCTAGATGAATGCTGTAAAAAAGGGTCTAGATATGTGAAAACTTGAAACTTTTCTAGTGTAAAATGTATTTTTATTCTAGGTTAAATTTAATTCATATACTTAAGATTAAATTTGATCTGTTAGTAATTTATACCTTTAAATTTTATTTTTATCATAAAATATTCATATTGTATACATATTAGTCATTTATACTTCTAATAACTAACTAACTAACGAAAATCCTTAAGTGAGCTTCATCTCCTTCCCCAGCGAAATAAAAATACTAAAAAATCTTGTAGGGATTTTAGGGAGTTTGCGATTATTTTGAGTTTAGGGAGTTTGGAATTATTTGGGGAAAAATGTATTTTGAGTGTTTTTTAGTTTTATAATTTTCAATGAAATAAAATATAAAAAATAATTTATGTTAGTATAAATGCCTGTTAGTTATTATTTAAGTGTATTTTATACTAAAGATAAAGTTTATGAGTATAAATTGTTAACGGATCAAACTTTAAGAGTATGAATTAGATTTAATCATTTATTCTAAGTTGATATCAAGCTTTACTAAACATAAGAAGATTTGTTTCCTTTAAGCATGACTTCATGGTTGTATGGAGGCGATGCAAAACTCAATTTGGCCAATAACATTGGGAAAGGTATATCATGAAAACTTGGCTATATTGCTACGATAAAAGAAACATGGAAGCGCTATTAGAAAAGACAAGGTAAAGAAAGCATCCATTTTTCAGAGGAAACCAATAGTATGATGTTGGGTGGAAGCACGATGGCGGAATCATTGAAGGAATCTAGACAACACTCTCGAGATCCGAATTTCCATTAACGGACGCTTACTGCCATTTAGCCAATCTATAGGTTTTAGAACGCCTGGGAATGGGAGTTAAAAATCCTCTAATGGCCTTCTAAGTTTGTGTCACTTAATACTTTGGTCTCCAAACATTGAAAACAAACATTTTAGTCCATTTCAAACCTTATACTCAACAGTCCTTATTTAAACATCAGTTAACGGTCTTTAAATCAAAAAGCTCATTTCCGTGGCATCCGTTCAATATTGGGGTTTAATTTTTAGGGTAAAAGCCTCTAATGCCCCTTCAGGCTTCAACCTTGGCCCAAAAACTAAAAACAACATATTGATACCAGAAAATGACCCAACACTTACATATTGTGAAACATATTTATTTATGTTTGCAAGAATCTGGGTAATTCTTAGATGTATGTTTTTATTATAGAAGTATTTCAATACCAAACTGTGTTTCAGATAACGAAAATAAATTTGATTTAAAGTAATGCTTTTGTATCCATAATCCTAATGCCATTGTTTCTTCTTCTTTTTCTCTCATTTTTGGAACTGAATGTTGATATTGATATTCATAGTCATGGTCAGGAAGTGGAACCTGGAGGATCCAAGTCCCCAATGGAACCTAAGAGTGAGAAATCATAGCTATGTCAGTCCGCTGGTGACCCATCCCGAAGATAAAAGAAGGGGAAAAAACAACATAACAAGAAAAATGCGTGGAAAACCATCCACATCGGCAGTAGAAACTCTAAACTGAAAATCTTTGGAGCTTGAGTTTTCTCATGTTGGATATTAATACAACAAATGGATCATATTCAGGCTTATAGATAAAAAAACATTTACCAGACAGTAGTAAGGATCCAATTGTGATGACCACCAAGAATAACGCTTGGGATGCAGATATTACTCTGGAAGTCACTACAGTTTGAGTCTTTAGAGACTCATTTGATAACGAGGATCCGAAGTAGAAGCTACTGCTGTATGTACATGAAGATCTAGACTTTTATGATTTATTACGGGTGCAACCTGCTCGGCTGATATATCATTAGGATGTCTACCGCAAATCCCAAGTTTCACAAAGAATGTGGCTATGCTCCCTTTCTCGAGGCCCTCGCTTTCAATCCATATGTAACCTCCCATGAGATTTACAAACCTTATTCAATCATGTGAAAGGAATACTACATTAGAGAAGAGAAAGAAGCAAACTTCTTATCTAAGAATGGTCCAAAAGGGAAACGATGTGAATTTACCAAGAACTCTAAGCAATGTAGTTCAAGGAAGTACTAAAAATACCGTTTACAAATGGCGAGTCCAAGTCCTGCACCACCATTAGTTCGATGAGATCCAGTACGCGAGTGAGTAAATTTTGTGAAAACGTGTGCACTTTCCTGAGGGTGAATACCACACCCGGAATCCTCAACCTGTACAAACAGATGTCCAATACAATGAGATAGGAAGAGGAGAAAGAACATAGAGAAACGACATGCTTTCTCATTTCCTGCGATGAATCTTGTTGGCTTAGTTAACAAAGAACGAGTAAAAAAACATGCTACCATTTGGTCCTTGAGCGATGACCTTTGGGTCCCTGACCTATTTTTATAATTCCATTTAGTCATTGAAGTTTTAACCCCATTTCAGTAAAGAAGTTAACTTTTTGTCAGCTCAGTAAAGTCATTGTTGTCTATTTTATAAATGAAATGCTAAGGACTTAATTGAACTCATGTTAAAAATTTAGGACTAAATTGTTTAAAAAAAGTATAGGGACCAAAATGAAAATGAGTCATAATTGAAGTACCAAAAACATAGTTTAGCCACCAATTTATATGATGAGATAGTATATGAAGCTCAAAAAGATTGCTTTGCAATAATAAAATTGGATTCTTCCATAATATACCAAATTATAGATCTACAAGTTCTAAGATGATAGAGATTGTAGTCAAATGCACTAGTCACTTACCTGTACTCGCAGGAAAAAGTGGACATCACTTGACACTGGATAAAACTCAGAAGGTCGCCAGTCTCTTAAAGATTCGGGTTTTGCAGTAGACGCAAAAATCGAAACATGACCCTCCTTTGTGAACTTTATAGCATTACCCACAACATTCAAGATGGTCTGCATAAGTCGTTTCTCATCACCAACGGCAAAAACAGGTAAATCTGGTGCTAGACGTAAGGAGATTGATAACTTCTTTACAGAAACGATAGGCTTTACCAAATTCATGACCTGCAATTTAAGACTAAATAATGTTACTATAATGTCGGCATGATTACCACGAAATCTAAGTTAGTTTAAATTCATTTGCTGCGTTTAAGCACGGAATGTGAGATGTTTACCTCTCTGAAAACACCATGAAGATTGAAATTTCCTATGTCTAATTCTAGACTTCCATCTTCGAGTCTAGAAAGATCCAAGACGTCATTAATGAGTGTTGCCAAAAGGTTGCTGCTCTTTAATGCCGTCTCTATCATAGCCCTCTGTTCTGGAGTCAGTTCAGTTTCTAAAAGGAGAGAAGACAGAGATATAATTGCATACATTGGTGTTCTCATTTCATGATTCATGACAGCTAGAAAATCATTGCGAGCATGGATAGCCCTCTCTGCCTCTTGTCGAGCCAAATCCAAAGCAACATTTTGTTCGACAAGCTGATCACGGGCCCTCATGGACTCTTCCAAAATAGCAGCATGAGAAAGAGCAACAGCTACCTGATGGATTCTAAAAGCAACTCGTAGTTAAATAATACGCATGAAGTCTATGGCTATTTCCATATTGAACTAAATAGCCTTCTTTTGATTATAATTCAAAAACATGATGCAAAACTTGTAGAATCTTAATTGGCGATTGCCCATTGAATCTTATTCTCGTCAAATATTTAGCTTTGTTTGGGGGAAACATGGAGGAATAATTTTGACATTCATTCCAACTTAGAAGTTAGAACTGACAATAGTCCAGCTCCTTCCTATTTAACACCCAAGGTAGAGGCATTAGTACTCTCAGCTTCATCAATGTGTATATTTTTAGAAGAAGAATTGTCCTTGGATGAGTTGGATCTAATTATGTTAGTACAAGCTAGAGTCATCAATACTCTCTTGGCTTCATAAAACTATAACTAAGAAGAAGAAATATGCCCATGAAACAGAAACAACCTATGTGAAAACGTCATGGATTGCATTTGAAATACTTGCATTTTGAGAAAACTATGTCAGCAGAACATAGGATTGCAAACTCAAATGTCAGTCTAGTATTAGCACAGAAAAAAAAATAGATCAAAGAGCAAAGTAATTCGCAGAACCTGGTCTGCCACAACATCCACAAGTTCCAACTCATGGTCTCGCCATTTTCTAGCACTATCAGTGGGGAGAATCAGAACCATGACTGCATAGCTCTTTGCAGAGAGATCAGGCCAATCATTAATTTGGAAGTTTGATAGGTTTAAAAGAGGTACACGCACAGCAACAACCTCAGGTGGCACATATCTTCCCACAAGTGGTCTGATCCTAGCCAGTGGGCAGGTATAGGGAATTCGGATTGCTTGAGTACTATTAAAAACTTCACTGACTATGGGGAGATTTATTGGAATGGTAGCTCCAACTTGTACATGGTAGTGTAAGGCCTGAGATAGTAGCAGATTCAAACCAGTTCGTGATGGCATCCATAAAGCGCATTCCTCAAGACCTAAAGTCTTACCCAGCTCAACAAGTGTAGTCTTCAATATGGTATCCCTATCAAGTGTGCTTCTTATTTCATGAGTCAGCATTCTGACATGCCTACCAGTTTCTTCCTGGGTGAGAATAAGTCCCATCTCTCTGTCAAGCTCCTCAGCCTTGTTTTTTAGAATCGATTCTCGGTTTTTTACACTCAGAAGATCGGGAATAATGTGAACAAGCATTAATGCAGTTGCACATGACACAAAAGCACAAGCAATCTTTGCAACGGTCATTACGACTTCAACAACTTTAGTGTGCATGGAGAATGTCCACAAGTTTATGAAGTGGGTTGCTCCACAGAGAACAATAAAAGCACCAAACTGCATAAGCACCCATCTGTAAGGGAAGAATGCTGACTTCTGAACAAAGTAGATCAGCTCCAATGGAATGGAGAAATACGCAAGGGCGATTAAGACATCTGAGATATACTGATATTTTACCAGAAGTTCATCAGGAGGCCACTGAGTGTCAATACAATCACATGACTCCATTTATACGATATCGTTGCATGTATCTGACAATACCATAGATTAGATCATACTTCACAAAATAGAAATAGCCAATCTATATCGAGTTTGCCTCAAATAGTATCAACAGAGGTGCCTTAGATTTGGCTTACTTTGGAAACCGCATGGAAATGTATTTCTTTGTTCATATTTATTAATGGAAATATCATTAATGAGGACCGTCAAAGAAATTGAAAATCAAACTCGCATAAAGCTAAACAAAATAGAAGTCACAGAAACAACCCGAGAATGTCAAAGATGGGTAATTTGGTATCATAATTCCCCACCGCATTTCTAATCAAAAATTAAAAAAAAAACTCATTTTCTAATTAATTCACTTACGATGCATCTTCACAGAACATTTTTTTATGCCAAATCCCTAAAATAGCTTCTAAGGTGTTTCCGTCAGTGATTATGTCTGTTTAACATTGTTAACCACTTGGCAAGCTATTTAGTAGGACAAGAGAGAGAGGATGCCACTTTGTTTGAGTTGAGACTTGAGGAGGACAGGCCAGAAAATTTAATTGGAAACCCATTAAAAATTCTATTATCTGCAAGCTGATCAACAGCCAAAAAAAGTTTTATAGCCACTAATCATAAATTCGAAATTAACCATTTTTAACGAAAACCCAGTAAAAAAGCTCTCTAAATCATAAATGGAAACAAAAACAGAAAAAAGAAGAAGAAAATGGAAACCCAGAACATGGGTCTTATAGATAAAAGAATGTAAGAATAAAATATGGGAAAAAAGAGAAGCTCTTAGCATTACCAAGATGAAGAAGAAAAAGAAATAGATGGACGAAGATCGGTTGCAGAGCTGAGGGAGAAGATGTTTATCGAAGGCGTCCGTTGCATGGAAGCAATCAAAACTGAAAAAAACTCTCAACAAATACAGGAGTGTAAAAGAACAGTAACAAATGGGAGTAAAGTGGAGAAGATAGCCAACGCATCACGGACAAGAAGGCGAGGATTACGATCCGCATGGAGCTTCGCACGTGCCGTGTCTCACTTGGCAACTGTGACGCTTCTTCTTACTTTTTCCCATCAATTAAAACTCCCTCTCAGCACGTGTGTTGAATTATTCACTTTTTTTATGGGGAGTAAAGAATTCGTGGATTCAATCAGATAACATAACATGCAGTTAAAACCTTACTATGAATGACTGAACTAATTGTCTTTGTTATTATGACTTGCTAATTAACCAAATGCTTTCTTATTTAAGTTCCAAAGTGATTTACGCAAATGTTTAATGATTATCAATTTCATATTATTTAGTGGATTTTAATTAAAAAAAACATGGTTTTTAATGTGTAACACTAACATAATACATTTTTTTGTCAAAATTACATTATAAATTTTAAAAAAATGAGTGATATGACTCGAACTCATGACCATCAAAATATAAATGTGAACGTTTAACTAACCACGTCAACTCATTTTATCAGCCATAACATTTTAAATTGAGGAATTTTGAACCATTCAAGTTTTGGTATCAAAATTTTCAATTAGCCATCATTTGTTTTAGAAAATAAATATAGACCTTTGATGGTGGATCGCTGCAACACTTTTAAATATCTACATTATTATTTTTGATATATATTCACTCATTCTATTATATTTTACTTTTCATTATTGATTTAAGTGATAAAATTACTAGTAGGATCAATCGGTGCATGATTGTTGTTTCTCGTAGGGGGAGCCATTACTCTACTACCCACCAAAATTTAACACTTACCAAACGCCTAATCTTATTGCACAAATATAACATATATGTAACAAACATGTCATAATGAAACTAAAGCACGTCATACTGAATCAATAATTAAAACATACATAACATGCGTGCCTGACTTGTAAGGTGGTGGAGGAGCCGAGTAGGTGACATGCCATATTTTTCACTATGAAAAGTCTACCGAATCTAAAACCGTTGCTCTGATACCAAACTGTGACGCCCCGATCCTCGAGAGTTAAACATACGTGTAATTTCACAATTTTGAAATTTTCAATACGAAACAAATCCTAATTTTGAGAAAATTCCCAAATTGAAAATTCGTAATTTACCCATGATGGGAAAACCCTGACCTTAAATAGTGGAAGCATTAAACTTATCCATGATCATAATCTTAATCATAAAATAGCGGAAGCGATAAAGTGTCTTAAATGCATAATTAATAAAATCTCAAAAAACTGAATTAAATTCTGAATAAAGTCAAAACTTGAAATCCATAATCCATGAAACTTTCAATCATCATAATTCGTAGAAAATCATATCTTAAAATAAACTACTTGAATAACTAAGTTTAACAGAAGATATTTTCCTAAGTTTTAAATCAAATCATAAATTGAAAACATAACTTCATCTTATCCCATTGGTTATGACAGTCTCCCACTCAAGCTACTCGCCATCACCACCTGCATCATAAATAACTGTGGGGGAATGAGTATTTAAAAATACTCAGTAAGCAAACTCACATAATAACATGCATCCACATGTCATAAATGCAATCATGACATAACATAATTGAACTTGACATATAACATAAGTGAAATAAAATAACATACTTGATCATGACATGGCTTAACATAGCACGCAGATAACACGTGTCTCAAACAGAATCATTTAACAATCTTAATCATATATTGGCTTGTCATATCCTCTAGTTAACAACATAATCAGAACTGATCACACGTTAACTGAAACACATCATGACGAATTGGGCGATGAAATAGATGACACGCATCGGACGATGAAACAGATGACACTCATTGGGCGACAGCCAGATGGCGCTCATAGGTGACGAAAAATGTGTACAAATGGCACCTCATGAGTGACGAAAAACATTTACACATGACACCCATTGAATGATCAAATTATGAACAGATGACACCCTATGTGTGACGGAAGCATGAACAGATGATACCCCATTCGTTTAACAGAACATAATGTGATCAGTCCTGATTTCTTGTTAACTAACGGTAATGCTTAAGTTCATATTTTACTTAATTACCACTTGAATGAATTAACCTAAAAAAATAGAATCCAACGTATGACAAAAATTAATCATATAATGCATACTGATACATATAATAGAATCAAACATGATAACGTACCACGCAAAATCAGTCATACTCAGACATTTATCTCATGCTGAAATCAATTACCAAAATGTTAATCAAATATAATAATTATCGAAAAATGGTTAAACAGATAATAAATACATGATACAATTATAACATTAGAGTCACATCGTTATATAAGTCAATTTACCCAAACATATTTATGAAAGTAACATGCTTATAGACAATTAAAGCTGATGAGAATAACACATGTAAATTCACTTACACAAGCATATATATATTTATCACACATGGGTCACATTACGATATAATTTTACTTACACAAAGCATATACATTTATAACAACGGGAGTCACATAATTATATAAGCCCACTTACCTGAAGCGGAAGAATGAATTAAACAATTAATGACCTGAAATCCAAAAAAATATAATCACTAAATTGTTTGGAAATAAAACAATATAAACACATTTTTAATATCCTAAAATAGAAAATATAGATTTAATTAAAACAGTGCAAAACGATCAGAACGATGTCAGAAAACCATATATCGGGTCCAGAGTCAAAAGATAAAGCTTTGGGTCAATGGTTCAGACCGTGCTGGTTCAGACCAGTCCGGTTCGATTTATCTAATGGACCGGTTCATACCGATCTGAGTAAGCTGAACCTGTTCGGTTCGCAATGAACCGGATCAGGATAGAGAAACTGAGTGCAAGACCCAGTTGCAGAACAGAAAGCACGAGAAACAGGGAGGGGGAGAGAGAGAGAGAGAGAGAAAATGAGAAGGAGAGAGAAACAAAGATGGGAAGAGAAACGGTGAGGGAAACTGAGAGGGGAAGAGAGAGAGGGATGTAAAGAGAAGAGTAGAGAGACAGAGATAGAGAGAGAAACAGAGGACGAGAGAAAGGAAAACAGAGGGAAGGGGAAAATGAGCCTCGATGATAAACCACCGGTGATGGCATAAGCAAAGGGGGAGAGAAAGAAAGAAGAAGGATGCAGAAAGAGTCAGAGAGAGAGAAAATGAGAGACAGAGAGAACGAGAAGGAGAAAGAAACAGAGATGAGAAAGAAAAGAAAAACAGTGAGGGAATGAAGAAAGAGCAAGGGGATAGCTGAGAGAGAAAAACAAAGGGAGGGAAGGAGAGCAACAAAGGGTTACAGAGAAGCAGAGGAAAAGAGAAGAGAAAAACATAGAGGGGAAGAAAAAGGGGAGGAAGATGAAGCAAGGACAAGAGAGAGAGACAAAAACAGAGAGAGAAAGAGATTAAAGAAAGAAAAAGAAGATTACCCAAATTCAATTAGAGAGAGACCAACGAAGGAGAAGAGCTGCTGGCTTGCAGGTGGCTGCGCGGGGGAGGAGAGGCTGCGAGGGGGAGGAGAGGGCTGCGAGAGAAGAAGTTGTTTTGGAATATATATAATAGGGTAAAGGTTGATTTAGGGTGTATATGCATGTAGTGTGAGTGATTTTTAATTGAGAGTTGAGATTGCCTAATCAAGGATAAGATAGGGTTAGAGTAATACTAGGGTATACATAAACATATGGTGTGAGTCAGCTAAAATTTTATAATATAAATTAAAACTCTTTTAAAATTGAATAATTGAATTTTAAACTAAACCATATATAATTAAAATTATTTTACCAAAATTACAAATAATCACTTTTTAAAATCAAATTTTAAAATCATTTTATCTTTTAAATCAATTTTACAAAAATGCACATTTACGAAGGGTCGAGCTATTACGAAGGGTCGAGCTATTACAATGTAAGTGTTCATATTACATTTAGAAGTAATTATCGAACACGATTTTCAGCTCATTTTCATGGGTTGTACAAACTTGGGAAAATAACATTTTATTTTATATTAAAATTAATATTTAAGCAAAGCAAATAAATTAGCTAGTGCGAGTATTTATGTAGAGAATGTTGAACTTATATGTGAATAATTATGTATTGTTAACTGTCAAAAAGGTTAAACCCAATTAAAAGTGACCAACTAAGGTTTTAGTAATTTGAGTTTTAATGTATCTGATAGATTGTGGACATTTTGATGTGCAGAGATTTACGGATAATTTTTATTTTTATGATGACAAAGTAGAAATACTAAAAGATAACATATATGTTATCTATAAATAGTTATGATCCTCATGTCACACGATTAAAAAAAATCATTCTAATCTTTCTAATATCTTATCGTTAGAGTGAAAATATAAATGTTTTATCAAATGGTACTCTCTCATAGAGAATCGTATAGATCTGGAAGGTCAACCTCTCGACTCTAAATTGTAATCTATTGTCATGGATTGAAGTACGTTTCCATTCAATTAGTTATTTGATTCTTGATGTGTTCAACATGAATTCTTTAAATTTTAAGATACAATTTATACAATAAGGATTTTTATCTAACAGGGAAAAATCAAAATCCCAAAGGATTAAATAAGGGGTAAAAACATATTCATTTTCAATACTTGTTCATATTTAACTACTCCAACTTTTAAGCATAGCGAAATTAATGAAGTTCTCTTCTTGTTGGGTTGGAATTATTCCACCTGATCTTTGTTTTCAAGATTATAATTGATTAATGACATTTTCATTTTCTTTTAAAATAATATAATAGGAAAGGGGTTGTTGAAATTATTTGAAACTTCCATGGAGTTCGAGTGAAAATTACCTTCAAAACTTAATCCATTTTTTATTGTAGAATAGAATGACCCCCTTATTATTGATTGAAACATTAAAAAAAAACAGCTATGCTTGGGTTCCTATGAGACTATGGATTAAACACTAATAATCTCACATTTTCATGTTACAAATCACTCTTGCATTTTTTAGGCATTACTGGGTAATTTAAATAACATAATTATTGTTAAAAATCAGTTTTCATCATTTTGTTCCTATTATTAATGATAAACACTTGATGTTTTTATCAGTATTTCTATTATACGAGTTAATTTTATTTTTCTTTTAATAAAGTTACAAATTTTTTAGTGGATAAAATAAAAGTGAGTCAAATTCATAAACTCTTCTGTACAAGTATGACGACCTTTACTAACTATGTTGATACGTATTTCTATACTGCATGAGTCGTGATATATACGTTTTATGGACACAATGTTTATATAATCATCGTGTATATAAAAAATAACACTAATAACTATAATTAGTATTGACATATAATGAACATCTTTGAGGGACACTAATCAAGAAGGAATCCATATTTTTGTACCAAAGCACAAATGGACCCCATAGAAGTAAGAAATATCTAACAAGGATATAATGGACGATACAACTATAAAAAAAGAACAAACATTTTGTCTCACTTAAATCTTCGAATGAAATAAGTGTTTGATTGATACATTGAATTTGGAATGTGATACCCATACTATGTACATTGAATCATACAATAATTTGTAACATTTATCACCCCATTAAACAAAAACAACACATTACATTGAAAACGTTTTAAAATAAGTTACTCCACTAAGTACGTCTATTGCCTCATTAAATCCTATTACCAACTGGTTTTATTGTTTTAACAGGCGAAACAATTCCTGCAGTTGATCAATAATATACACTTCATTTTGATTAATATTGTCTCTCTCTCTTGGCAAAAAAAATCCTAAAAGAGCCACCCATGGAAAGAGATGGGAGACATGGGAAGGGAAAGGTCTAACAACAGAAACACTAACATAATTCCTCTTCAGCACATCGATGAACTAATACATTTATTTGACTAATATTATTACTTAAAGTATATTTTGAAACACTTCCATGAAAGATATATATCTAAATGTTTCATAAAATACTTTAAAATACAAATAAACATATGCTCAACTTCTTGATATAAATATAGATATATGAGATAATTTTCAACTTAAATAACGTTATTTCAATATATATATAAATATTTCAACTCACAAACATACTCTTTAAGTATTTCTCTTCACTATTAATTCGTTCAGCCGCTCCAGTTGGGTATGAGAGCTCAAACCCAAAATAACAAGATATAAAGTTCTCTTACATTGCATGAGACTAATTCCTCCACTTGATAAGTAAATAGATAATGAATAATTCAAGCGTTTGTGTTAATGGTTGCATTCTTAAAAAATATTCGTTCTTGCTATTGATTTACAGTAAATAAACTCTTGTCATTAAGATTTATAAATTGCTTATATACCTTCTTCCCTTTTCTTTTCCTCTCTATTCTGATTCTCTCTCTGGGATGTGAGTACTTGAAGATCCCATCCCATCGTTTGTCACAACAGCATTCTATCTTTGTACCATCAATAAGAGCGATGACATCCATATCAGAATTCACACCAATATTTTCAGAGTCCAACCTCATTTCGAGCACTTCAAATTTTCCTTCTGCTCTTCTTCAACCTTTTGGGGAAGCGTTCTTGGGGCTCTAGAGAAACTTCAGAAAGCATTTGTAACCAAAGCTCTTCAAAGCGAGCGCGGAAACCCTCCTGAAACCAATTCAGGATTTCTGAATGCAGTTCATGAGGATTTTCCTTCCATACCAATCTTAACTTCTCGCTGCTACTAATTGATCGGGTCTTCAGTTTACTAAGAAGATTCCCGACCCGTTTTTGACCTAATGCTTCAGGCCTTAAAATGCTCGCGGGAGGGGCTGCCATGAACTTTCGTACAGATTTTAAGCACGGCAATACTTGGCCTTCAAGCAAAGCATACGCGAACACGGCTATTCGTTGCGTTTTGTTTTCGATTGGCAAACTATGTAAGGGAAGTTCCCACAAATGAGGCCCAAAAGTTGGGATAAACCAAGAAAATACCTGGTCAGTTTGAGGCTCATAATAGGGCTTAGGATCTGTTAGCGGGGCCGATAAAGTACAAAGAGAACGAGCATAAGTAACAAGCCAGTCGGGTTTCACGCTAGTCACTCCATGCATGTACGGCCGATTTGTATGATTTGTACGATTTGTACGTAGTAATTCACTGTAGACCAAAAACTCGGGGGCTGATCTACAAACAGATGATATTCGGTGGAGAAACACGGTTTCTTTCACCATGGTGGCTTGATATCTATCTGCGTGAACTTTTACTTCACCTTCTGCCAGCCCTGAAGTTACTCTAACGCGTTTTGCAACTCTGTCTGCCCAACCAGCACATATAGCTTGGCCTAGGATCTCTTCTTCGTTCAATAATAAAGGATGCTTGGTGGTTGAAACCTTCCATGCATCTTCTACATCTTTTAGAGTTCCATGAATCCATGAAAAATTCTGCTCGGCACCAAAAACACGAGATTGATTAAAGACCAGCTGAAGTAGCTGCTTTCTCATCTTGGACATTTCTTCCATAGTTTTCTGATGTAATGCATTCTCTTCACAGAACTCCGTATGATTTTCAGAGTTTTCAAAGCACTGCAGAGCATAAGCAATGGTCAAAGCGTCACTGCTAGGATTCAAAAACCTTGCACGGGACACTCTACTGGCTTCTTTGAGCTTCTTTTTCTTTAATTTTTCCATCTGTTCTACATCCTTTCTGCAAGCAACGTCATAAGATCTCTCCTCATGCTCCTGGCCATCCTCTGTGTGAATTCTTTCAAAGACAAAAGGACTGGACATGCTCAAAGCTGCAGCTGCTGCAACACCATAAGCTAGAAGTAAATTTGCTCGTGCATAACTTTCCACCTTCCTCATAATCTGTATAACAGTAAGGAGCATCCTGGAGTGGCGAGGACTCATGGGGTAGTGAGCCATTGCCTTCCCAATGGGTGTCAGTCTCCCATTGCTATCAAGCGCCTCGAGTGCTTTTAAGCAACGCTCAGCTTCAACCATGGACGTAGTCTCTGGAGGGGTTGGAAATGGAAAATTGACAACCTGGCATATACATAAAAACATAATGTCAATCATACAATTCCTCCTAAACTAAAAAAAGAAAAGAAAAATAAATCATTCAATTTAAGTGATAATAGCACAGTTATGTACCCAGATAATGGTGCTAACCAACAAACGAACTCCCAATACCGTCAACCCACCAACACAATATAAAGACTATTAGACGAGTACAAATATAATCGCTTCATAATGATAGTAGAGAACTAGCAATGTGGGTTTACAATGAGTCGCGACCTCAGTATATGCAATCTATCACCCTGAGGAATTTTAAAAAACTCCAGAGAAATTATCATAACACAAAGAAGATATTTTCAAGCCATAGAAATAGCACACGTATACCCCACCTTATCAATACCCATTGATTTCATGAGAAGGACGACACCATCAACAGGTACTCTAACTATTTCAGTGAGAGAAAAATCAGAAAATGTATTGCTAAAGGCTGCAGAAGAATAGAGACGGTAACAATGACCAGGCCCAGTTCTTCCAGCTCTTCCTGCACGTTGAGCAGCTGATGCCTTACTTATCCACTGTATTTCATACGATTCCATGCCAGTGGAAGGATCGTAGATCTTCACCTTCTCTCTTCCAGTGTCCACCACATACTTTATGCCAGGGATAGTTAAAGAGGTTTCAGCTACATTAGTGGCAACAACAACCAGCCGCTCTCCTTCTTCAACTTCTTCAAATACACAAAGCTGGGCTGTTGCCGGCAGCATAGCATAAAGAGGAAGGACACGCAAAGCACCAGCGCAGAAACCAACTTCTGAATGTTGCAGCTTGCTGCCTTTGCTAACATTTGGTTTGTCTGAGCATCCCTCTTTGGCAGGATCAATCTGTCCTCCACTAGCTTCAATGTTCAATACACTTTTTCCGGCTAAAGCTTCAAATGCAGCCTTCAGAGAAACAAGGCTTCCTCCCTCTCCTAATGCATCAACAAGATTATCTCCACTGTCAAACCTATTCCGTTCTACAATCAAATCTTCTTCCTCACTGAAGATTTCAAGCTCACTCTCTGTCTCTGAATCATACAAACCATCCGACCAATCAACATGAATATCAGAACTATCTTCATTGCAAGAGCCAAACCTGTTAGTATAATGATCAGTTGAATCCTCCTGGGTCTCAAAGGCTTCTTTTATTTCCTTCATATCCATTCCTTGAACAGAGGCCATTTCAGATATGGACTTACCATCATTCCCTACACTAACCTCGCAAGTTTCCTTAATCAACTTCCTTGAAGCTGCTCGCAGCTTCTTGCACAAGTCCTCTACTTCCCTCTGTCCAGTTACAAAGACAAGCACCCCCCCTGGAGGCAGCTTCTTGTGAATTTCCATGACCATCTTATATGCTTTCCCAGTGTAATCATCAATATCTGTTCTCTTTGAGAAGTGTACAGTTACAGGAAATTGTCTGGTCGGAACTTCTATTACAGGAGGGGGAACACGAAATAACCTTCCACCACAAAAGTCCTCCACTCGTAAGGTCGCACTCATCAGCACCAGTTTTAATGGAGCAATCAAACTCTCAGAACTTATAGTTTTCCCAGAACTTACCATCTGCTGCTGCTTTTTGTATAAATCCTGCAAGCAAGCAAAATCTCTCAAAATATAAAAGAATATGGAAAAGCCACCACATCCAGACGTATACCCTAAAGAAAAGAGTAATGTTACCTGGCGGAATTCAACAGTACGTGAAAGTATTCCAATAAGTATGTCTGTGTTCAAGCTCCTCTCATGAGCCTCATCAATAATTATGACAGAGTACCGCTTCAGTAAAATATCCTCCTACATGACAAAAATTTCTCAGAAGCTCATTGATGGTTCTTAGAAGAGCCTACGGAAAAAAAGACGATTCACAGCAAACAAGTTTATACTAACAAATAAAATCCAACAATCAGATTTGGTAACATGATTGAGAGAACCAAAAAAGTGCCAAGGAATGGATATTAATGGGAAGAAACTCATGTGAATGCTGCTTTAAACCCTTCTAAACCTTCAAGAAGGATCTGGATGCTAAAAAGTACAATTTCTCACAACTATGCCATCCACCCTTATAGCCAGCTATAATGATAAAATAAAAATATTTAATAATCATATTCCTTCTCGCCAGCCTTTTCAATACCAAAAAATCACTTGACTCGCTGCCAATGTATTGGAGAGTGACAAATTCAGATACAGAAAATCAAGAAAAACAGACCATCACCCTAACTAATTTGTCCCAAAACAAACACAAAAAAGAGAGGAAGAGTTGACCCTTTAGATTCATATTGTTGTAACGTAAGAGCAGGATCATGATTTAGAAACCTCAAAAAATTACTTAAGTTAAAAAGTCACTTAAATCCACAGTTATTTAAACCCTAAAAAAATATCTGAAATATAACTTATAGCCAGGAAAGGAAACCTGAATTTCTCGAAGCAAAATTCCATCGGTCATCATCTTGATGGAGCAACTTTCTCCAATGTTTTTATCATACCTAACTTGAAAACCGACCTCTTTACCCAAACGAAGACCAAGCTCATATGCCACTCGCTTGGCAGTAGCAAGGACAGCCACACGGCGTGGTTGAGTAACCCCTATTATACCTCCCTGAACCCCTGACTTATTCGAACCAAAGCCAGCTTCATAGAGAAACTGCACGGTGTCGCAAAAATAAGAAATTAGAAGAGCTCCTCAAGAGTAAGACTTATGTTTAATCAACCATTCACAAGCATCAATCACCCACCTGAGGAACTTGAGTTGTTTTGCCACACCCAGTCTCTCCACATATAATAACTGTGGTATTTTCATTAATAGCTTCCATTATCTCCTGCTCCATCATCACTATTGGGAGATCTTGCCTTTTTTCTTCAACCTCATTTGGCCTTGATACATGTACCACAGTTGGAGCTGACATGGGTCTCTGGGCAGTAAACTCTTGTTGGTTGCCTGCCTGGCAGAAATCTACCTTTGGTTTCTCATTTTCTCTATCCTGTTGCATGTCAAACCCCATGTCTTCTACTAGTGAATACAAAGTGCATTGCGTATAAAGAATGTACAAAGAAGTGTTGTCACGGTACGGGACCACCCTTTACATCATAAAGTATCTTAAACATGAAGCCCAATACTCAATTTTTATGCCACTTATATGTATTTGGTACAATTTAAGAATCCACCAATTAGCAGTCTTGTGATTCCTTTTTAGTCTCTTTTCATTGTTCTTAAATCTCAAGCAACTACCTAAACGCTCAGCGGTCTTCACATTTTAAGAGGAAAGTAACTACTTTTTTCTCACATTTAACCCATGGACAATTTATTAGTAAAAATTTCTATAATTGGAGTAGGTTGGGCAAGAGCCATACCATTAAATCAGTGTCTTTGGCGCCACTAGCGACACATGAAGAGTGTCCAGAATTTTTCTCATCGTCTGCCATGGATATACAGATGTTCCCATTATTCACCTTTTCAGCTGGCAAGTTAGCAAGGGATCCACCAGGTTTACTGGGAAATTTTACTGTATCTGACTCTCTAGGGGAATCTGAAACATCTCCATCGCTGAAGATGACTCTTTCTTCTATCATTTGGTGAGCCAGGTCACCCTTACCATTAATTTCTGGAGGAACATCAATATGTCCAGGTAGAATTAGAGATGAAGTACAGTTGCTACTTCTTTTATCCAAGTGCCAATCGTTCGCTGGAGATGGAACTCCTGCTCTGGAAAGTTGTACAGCCCTACTACGTTTTTCCAACCTGGTCTCATCCTTTATTTTCATAAGAAAGACCATTTATGCGGTTAACATTTACAGTTCTGGACTCAATGTCAATTGTCAAAAGACTGCTAGGAGCAGAAATACTAACCTGACCAATAAATCTAGAAGACCGTAGAAGAGAAAATGCTTCATCTGGAAGCTTGTATTTCCTGAAGAGTGAAATAATATGTATTACAGAAATTTACATAATGCTTCGCACGATGAATAATGAAAACAAAACAAAATTGGAAATAAGTTAATCAAACAAACTAGTAATGACGTACTCTAAGGTCTCGAGGCTTTTTGACAACAAAAGTGCTTTCTCCTTCTCCTCCTGCATAGAATAAATATAATGCATCAAAATTCAAATTTAGTAAGATCTAGATTAACATAAATCTTAGAGGTGTGCTCACCTCCAACTTCTTCATCTTTCTTTGTTGGGATTTGCTCACCTTTGGTTTTTTATTTATTTGAAGCTTTTCATTTTCCTGCACATTAATGCCTTTACAAATTATCTCTTTTCACAATAGTAAAAAGAATAATCACTTTTACTTATGTGAACATTAATATTTAATGCCTTTACAAATTCTAGCGTTTCACCTTATTCAGGCCTTTCCTTTTCCTATCTGTTTTTTTACTTCCCTGTAAGATAACTTCATTGCTACCACCTTCTTCCAAACTAATACATCCAAGCAAAACAAGAAAGGCATAATCAGAAGTGGGAGCACCACTATAAATTGAAACTTAAAAGCAAAAAATATAACGTATTACTTTATTTCCTAGTTTCATAAGAAAATATGCCTACTACATAAAGCTAATGCTTCAAGACCCATTAAAACCAAACCGAAAAGTTCTACTGGAAAGCTTTCGGATGGTCACCTCAGACCCCGTAAAAGAATCCTAAAATTCTCAACAAAAAACTATTAAGTTCTTGTTGCAAAACTTCATCTCAATCAAATATTTAAATCTTAACCTTCTAAGAAACAAAAGCTTCCTTACCTCCATGAACCGTTTCCACAATCTAGCTTATCATCCACGAGGACCTCCATTTCATGCTCCTCTCAACAAACCTGAAAAAACTAAGTACAAGATTTTGTTCTAGATGCATGATTCCATTCATGTTTCAATTTACATTTCACATTGCATGAATTCGAACAAAAATAAACCATCGAAGTTAAGAACCTAGATAAGCAACTTTCAGAATTATAACAGACGAAGCTCCAATACCGCCGTTCCAGTAAACAAAGATTACCAACACTGTTGCTGTCTATTCCATTTTGTTTACAAAGTAATCAGATTGCATAATAGTTTAAAAATATAGTAATCACCAATCAAGAAATACTTGCGTGCCTTCAACGAGTCTAACTGAAAATCAATGCCCTCACAATGTATGAAGTGAGGCGTACTCACCGAGGCGCTGAAAAAGCGCATAAAGTGCCCGCATCAGGGCTTATCCCATGCGCAACAAGGAATGCTATTCGAGAGAATGGCGTTTATTTAAAAAAAAAATTCCCCTACCTGGAAGCTTGATTTAATCTATCGGCAGGAAAAAGTGAATTTCTTGCGCCCGAAAAATTCTAATACTTCCTCTCTTCTATGTGCCTCTGTTTCTCCAACTCCTTCTCTCCTCCTTGTCAGTAAGTTAATTGATTCCCTTTGTTTCTTCTTTTCCTTTCACTGCTCTCTTCTTTTACCTTCTGCTTCAGTCGGCTTCTTCTTCAGCTCCTCAATTTTTCCCTCCTTTAGATAAATCGTGCGGCACCCCGGCCCTTTGCCTTTCAGTTTCCCATAGACTTTGAAACACGTTTTGATAGGTTTCCCATGAAAGGGCGAAATTAACCTTATCTATAGTCACGTCTCGTCCCACGTGAGGGAGACACCCGTCAGCCGGAGGAGATGAAAAGCTTCGGGGACGGAGAGCTTCGAGATGGAGAAAGGGAAAGGCGGAGAGCATCGACTCTTGAGTAGAGAGGAGTATCGAGAGAGAAAGATAGTCTGAGAGAGGAGTGAAGTGAGAGAGGCAGCGAGCTTCGTTGAAGAAGTGAAGTGAGAGAGGCAGATTGCAGTCGTAGATGTATCGAGACAGAGAGCTGAGAGAAGAGATGGAAATGCGCTATTACTAAATAAAACTAAGAAACTAGACTTAAAGTTTAAAGGCAAAAAATTAAAAAATATTTAAAGTTAAAAGGTTAAAACTAAAAATAATTAAAAGTTAAAATTAAAAACTAAAAAATTTTAGGTTATTTATTAAGTTATCGGGGCAAGAAGAGACAAGCCTGCTTTTTCAAAATTGTCATGTGTCTCATCTCGACCCGCATGGGATAAGGAAAAATTGTCTTGTCTCGTCCCCTTAAGAGTGAAAATCTCATTTTGTCAGGAATGAAAATCTAGTTCGGTCTTGTTCGATTCGTGACTATTTCTCGAGATGGGATGAATATTTCAAGACTCAAACTTTTGGGATCTAGATATGCACCTTATCCTTGAATTTAGAATTGAGCTAATGCAATCCTTTCTTTTACCAATTCCTAAAATTAATCCTCCAACAGTCTCGTCTATCAAATATCTAACATCCATTAAAAAATTAGAGAAAAGGAGAATTTACACCATTAAAATTTGACCATTCGGCAATTTACACGCCTAAACTATTTTTTAGCATAAAGTACCCCTAAAGTATTATAATTAGCCATGTATACCCTTCCCATTTAACTTCCGTTAAAATCTAATAGTTTTTCTTTAATTACTAAAATTAAAAGTGTTAATTATTAAAAAACACAAGTTAAACTAATTACATTAAATTAAACTAAAAGAGTAAAAAGAAAAAAAACCAAAACAAAAAAGACCAAAAGTTAAATCCCCTTCCCCTTACCCCATCCCAGTCCCGACACCCTACCCCCCCCCCCCACATTAATCCTAATCGGTCAACCCCCATCTCAGCTTCCTCCGCGATTCAGCCTGTCGTCCTCGTTCTCAGTGACTCACCCTACCTCCGCGACTCCTCACTCTCATCATGCTTGGTAGTGTGTCGAATGTATGTTTGGGTTTCTTTCTTGATTTTTTGTTTTTAATACATGTATATTTAGGGGAGTTTTAATTATCTCTGTTTCTAATCTCCTTCCCTCTTCTTCCGCAAGATTTCGTTTGCTTTCTCTCTGCATCAGATCTGTAGGCTGAAATATCTCTTATTTTTATCACTCTCTACATCATATATGGATTGTGATTGATAAGTATAGCTGAATTTGAACTAAATTGTAACGGTTGATCTGTATCTCTTACAATTCGATTTCTGTGTTGATCTGCAGCTGAATTTGAACTCATCTTCCTATCTAAAAGTGAAGGAAATTGGTATTATGCGTAATTCTATTTTAGTGTGCTTAATTACTTACTGAATCTGTATTGCTTCACATATGTGATTTTTTAAATTTGATCATGTTAATCATTTATGTAGATGTCATTCGGTTACTCGTCCGATAACATTCGTGGCTTGTCTAATAGCCTCCATAGAAATATACCAAATAAGCTTTGTCATTGTAATAACAATGTTGTATTGAAAATATCATGGACAAACGCCAATCCTGGAGAAGATTTTGGGTATATAAACACTATGATGAGGTGTGTTGTCTAAATGAATTTCGTTTGAGCTATGGGATGCAAATTATACATTAATTTGATTGATTTTCATATTGCATGAAGGAAACGGTTGTGATTATTTTGATTAGGACGATCCGCCCATGTGTGTTCGATCAACTCAAGTCATACCCGGGATTCTACGAAAAGTAAACAAGGCAGAAAAATTGAATGAGGAATTGAAGAAAATGCCAAATGGTGGATGAACCTGTGAAGAGCAATGTTGAGAAAGATCAACTTATTTTAAAATTACGAAAGTTGAATAAGTTGAGTAAAAGCGTATCAAGGAGACAAGAAAAAATTCGTGCAAAAGAAATTCGACTTTAGTCCATTTTGGGTGTTGTTCTCATAGTCTTCTTTATAATTTTACAATTACATAATGTTGATGGTAGAATGCAATATTCATTACCCATGTAACTTTACAATATCAATTTTCCTTGTTTAAATTGACTAGTTGTCTATTATGGTAATGCATGAGATTTCTTATGTAATATCAATAATCCTTATCTGTATTCTTAGCCTGAGAAGTAGATTGCAGTTTCATATAGAGAATGTCATGAGATTTCTGAATGCATTAGTTTAAAATTTGGATAAAAAGGAAAGGGACATATACTTTGCTTGATTGATCCATATACATAAATTATATTCTTCTGGGACAATTCATATAACACATGTAAACCCAAAACAAACATTTATGCGGTATCGAAATTCAATTTTATATCAAGAAAACTTCTCTTCTACCTAAAAGACATAAAATGTGCAAGCTTAATCTTCTTTCATCCCATATTGAAGATGCAGTTTGCAAAAAGAAAAAAGGAAACACAAAGACTGACAATTAACGTGTACAGAATTAAAATTTCAGCCATCAAATCCATTCAGCCACTACAATTAACACTACATTCAACCACTACAAATAGGACTAATAGTGCACAACATGTACAAACAGTACCAAAATACCAAATCAGCCATATAAACATCACCAAAATACCAATTCCAGCCATCAAATCCAGCCATATAAACATCACCAAAATAGGTATATTTACACTATCAAAATATTACATCCATCAATTAGAACCTAAAAGTTCAATCTTTCAAAATATTACATCCATCAATTAGTACCTAAAAGTTCAAACTTACAAAATATTACATCCATGAACAAGAAGACCTAAATCGACAAAACAATATAAGTTTAAGCAGATGGTCCAGCTGCATTTTCACCTCTATTTGTGGTTGACTTGAATTCTAGATGACTGAGGCTGGCTTGGAGCAGGCCCATCTGATTATGGTGTAGATGCAGTTCTTGAATTCTAGATGACTGAGGCTGGCTTGGAGCAGGTCCATCTGATTATGGTGTAGATGCAGTTTTCTTCCGTTGCATCCTTGGAGCCTTACATGATCTCGCATTATGACCATATCCTCAGAAATTACCACACTTTGTAGTGCCTCCTCTCTTGCTAATCCTAGGGTTGCTTTGTTCATCTTTGCCACGTCTTCTTACCTTCTTGGGCCTAACGAGTTGTCTTCTCCACCTTGAAGGTGCTAAAATAACTCTAGGAGCCTCTGGCCGCTAATCATGGCTCGATAAAGGCTTGATAAGGCATTGATACGCCTTCAAGAATGTATCCTTACTATAACAAGTATGCATATATGCCTCAAGGTTTTCTCTATTTTCAAGTATACGCAAAATAACACGTGGGCATGGGATTCCGGAGAGTTCCCATTGAACGCAACCACACTTCATTGAATTCAAGTCAACCACAAATCTAGTCCCAAGGCAATGTTCAACTTTATACATTTCATCACCTGCCCAACATGTTATATAATTCATGGCTTCATTCTTGTACTTGTTAAGCTTCTTCAAAATTCTTGGACAAATCTCATGCTCGTATGCCAACATCTCTTCTCTCTTAGAAACCATTCTTCTCATTAACAATCTTCAAATCGTCTCCATACAAGTAACAATCGGGTTGTAACTATTAAACGTCTCTGTCATGTTATTAACAATTGAGTCACATTGTATGGAAGTGCAAAATGCATGCCTAAACCATGTGTTTTTCTCCTTACTATTGAGCAACTTATATGCATTTACATATATATCCTGAATTTGATTCATATATCTTTTAAATGCAACAGGTGTTGTTGCCCTCGCCGCACTCCACAGTAAATCCTTCAAAACTTTTCCCTTAAAAGTCTTGGTGAAGTTGACGCTTAAGTGTCGAACACAAATCTGTCTAGCCATAGATATCAAGTCATCGAAAGCTTCACATAATCCTTTTTGTTGGTCTGACATGAAATTCCAATCACACTCCTCTATTCCTCCAATATCATCCAATAACAAACTAAGAAACCAAGCTCGTGAGTCTTTTGACTCAATCTCAACAGTAGCATAAACAATGGGGAATATGTTGTCATTAACATCCTGGCCAATAGCACATAACAACTACCCCTCAATTTTTCCTTTCAAATGGCAGCCATTAATGTATATCATTAGTCTACATCCAGATAGAAACCCCTTCTTGCATGCATCTAAGCAAACATATAGACGCTGAAAGATTTGTAAATCTGACTGAATAAACATTGAAGAACTCGGGTTCCATTTCCTTACCGCCTCACAGTAACTCCATAATAAAGCATACTGCTTTACATAATCACCTTGAATAACCTTTAAGGCTTTGTTCTTTGCCTTGTAACATTTATAAATGTTAACATTCACATGGTAGTCTCTCACCAGTTGTGCTTTCAATGCAACAATCGATCAAGTAGGATCATCTCGAAAATGTTCCCAATAATTAAGAGCTATCCAACTTGCAGTAATCTTTGAGTTTATCCGGTGCTTACTACAGTTAACATGTTCTGGAAGAAAGTTCTTAATCTGAAATGCCTCATGTGTTTGAGTTAGGAAGGCGTGAATCCTCCATCCACAACCTCTCTTACATACTGCAGTTACTCGTGTTCAGTCATTCTTTTTGAACACATAATCAAAGCCTCTCTTTATTACATACTCTTTCAATGCTTTCTTGAAGGCTTTGTGTGAACTAAATATCATACCCTTATGCAAATCAATTGGTTTTGTAAACCTTATCACGTCATGAAATTTATGATAACGATGACGAGCATTATCTTCATCATTAGATGAATGAGCACTCATGACATCATCGCTATCAGCATAATCCAAAACTACATCTGGGAGCTTAGAACTATCATCATACAATCGTTTGTGTTCACGACCATCATCTTGCTCATCATCATCACTATCATCAGAGTCATTCCCAAACTCATCTTCAGACTCATCAACATACCCATCCTCATTAATAACATAATCTATGTCATTCTCATTATCATCACTCAAATAGAGTTCGGGTTGAGTATATTCATTAACATCTACCTCCACTTGTGCATCAATCGAATTGGGAGGGGCAGATAGTGCTAGTGGAGGACTTAAGTCAACATCATTCGCCTTATGCTCTACATATACTTGAACTACCTTATGCCCATTTCTGTGTATGCCACCCAACAATTTCAAAATATCTCCATCATAAAAAATTAACCTCAAGCCATCAAAGTTGTCCCCTTCAAATTTGAACCAAACATCTCTAACATTTAAATAACCTAAAGATCATGCCATTTCATAGATGTCACCGACAGAAAAGTAATCAGGATCATACGATTGCACAATAACATCTCCACCCTCATACCTAGTAACTAGAGCATAAAAGAAATTACCTCCATGATAAAACTCTAATTTTATATGAATCATACTCCTGAAAAATACCAAAAATTGCACAAAATTTTCAACACATCTAAATTATGGACCCCTTGTAGTAATCTAAACAAAAACCCATGTTATTTGTAATCAAACAAAAGCTCAATAAACTTTGAAAAACTTGAGAAACAAAAACAAAAATCTCAATAAAATTCAGAAACAGAATTTCTAAATATACCTTCGAAACCCCCCTAAATATACGGTATTAGAACCAAAAAATCAAAAAACAAAACCCCCAGATATACCTTCAAACCCCCCTAAATATAAGGTATTAAAACCAAAAACTCAGAAAACAAAACTCCCAAATATGCCTTTGAAAGCCCCCTAAATATACGATATTAGAACAAAAAAATCAGAAAACAAAACCCCCAAATATACTTTCGACAAGCTGCTCGAGCATGAGAGGGAGAGGAGTCGCGAGAACGAGGATGACGGGTTGAATCCCAGAGGAAGCTGAGAGCTGAGAATGATAGAGCTGAGGGGTTGACCGATCGAGATTAATAGTGGGGGGTGGGTTAGGGTGTCGAGACCAAAGATAAGGGGGGAATGAGAAAGATGATTTAGTTTTAGGATATTTTTTTTTATCTTTGTAGTCTTTTAGTTTATAATTTTATTACTTTAATTTTTTGTCAATATAATGTAAAACTGTTAGATTTTAACATAAGTTAGATTAGATGACATGGGTGAATGACTAATTCTCATACTTTAATGTTATTTTATAGTAAATAAAAAATTTAGGGGTGTAAATTGTAGAATGATCAAACTTTATGGATGTAAATTTCTTTTTCCCAAAAAATTATCACACGTGTTCTTGGCACCTTATTTCTGATGGGACGAGTAATTTTTTTAACTCCTTGACTTTTTTTCAAAATAGGAAATATATTAGCTGGAACTAATCCAAGAAACACAGATCTTCTACGATGAGAGGAGTAACACCCACCCAGATGAGAAAAAGTTAGCTACAACAACACGAGCTAGTCTATCGGCTACTGAATTACACACTCTAGAGACGTATTTAATAGTACAATTTGGATGGAAATAAAGATCAGTGTTGATCGCCCAGGTAATATATTTTACACTCTGAATACCTCATATTTATCGAGTTTATAGCTGCTACTGCCTTAGCTGAATCTGACTCTGTTACATTGATCAAAACTCCTCTTTCCCGTGCCAGCCTAAGACCTCCAATATAGCCAACACCTCAACCACGAACACTTCATGAGTAGCATAAAAAAATAAAGCTCCCACTAACAAAACCGATCCCCTGTAATCCCAAACGATGATTCCAACGCCCGTACCTCTTGACGAACATGAAACACCAACATTCATATTCAAAGTTCCTTCATCAGGTTTTGACCATTTTACTGGTGGAACAGCCGACACTTTCCATTTTCCAGAACATCGGGGATGGGTTTTGGACCATTCTCGAAGGAAAATATCAGCCCTACTGATAATCTCTTCTTCCACCAAACCGAAGCCCCTATGAATCCATGGATTTCTGTAAAATCAAATGAACCGGCAAATATAGCCAGTCAGGGCCAAATCTTGAGGAGGAAGATTGAAAAAATTCCTCTCAAAAGCATCTAGAGGATCCCCCAAGTCTTTAAACTCAGAACTTTTTCCCCCATTTAGTACACTAGCAGCACTCCCTACCCCCTTTTATACGAGAACACATAAATAGGGAGTGCACAATAGTGTCTAACTTCCCACAAAAGAGACAAAGCCTCCTACTTTCAGTTCCTCTCTTTAATAGATTAAAGAAGGTAGGCAATATATTTTTTATGCCCTCCAAAGAAAGACCTTTACCTTAGGGGGAATGTGGAGGTTCAACATTTTTTTCACCACTGTAAAGGACCCTTAAATTGCTTCCTAGGCTCCCTTCCTTATAAGACGCCACCCTATAGCCACTATTGACAGTATACTCCCCATTAGAATCAAAATGCCACATCATTTATCTCTACAATCTGGCCCAGTAAGCGGAATGGATGTAATTAACTTTACGTCCTCCTCGAAAAACAGATTTTCTAGACGGGGTTTAACCCATCTATTACCTTCTTAGCTCTGCTATTTTTAGATTAAGGGGAATCGCACCTTACATAAAGGTTTAAAAGAATGCGATTTGGAGATCCAAGCATCAGAAACTATTTTAATATCCACTCCATTCCCCACACACTATCTAATTCCTTTCTTCAAAATATCTCTTCCCTATAAGATGCTCCTCCATACAACAGAGGCATTACTTCTACATTTAGCTTTAAGAAAGGAGCCATCACAAAAACATTTTCCTTTAAATACCCTGCTCAGTAAAGTGGAGGGATTTTGGATAATTTGTCATCCTTGCTTAGCAAGCAATGCTAAACATAAGGTCATATCTCTTAATCTCATTCCTCCTTCCGATTTTGGTAAACATAAGGCCTTCCAAGAAAGCCAATGTATTTTTGGATCCTTATCGTTATAGCCCCATCAGAATTTCGCCTTTGTCCTCTCAATATTCTTGCCAACACTCATAGGAATTTAGAAACAATTCATCGCATAAATCGTTAAGGTCCGCCAACACGCTTCAGTAGGATCTCCCCCAATGAGAATTGATTCTCCCTCCATCTTATCAGAAGCTTATACAATTTATCTTTTATGTATCCAAACAGAGCTCTCTTCGAACGACCCATAAAAATCAGTAATCCAAAATAGGACTCAATACTAAGAGCCGTAGGAATGTCCAAAATTGTAGTGACCATCGACTTCACCTCTGAGGTTGTATTAGGGGAAAACGTTGCTGATTTAGAAAAGTTTATGCACTACCCCGATGCTTTAGAATAAGCATTTAAAATCTGTTTGAGAGCACTGCATACCCTCTCTGTGCCATTGAAGAACAACATACAATCATCAGCAAAGAGTAAATGAGAGACAATTAGTCTCCTCCTCCCAATTTGAGGGCATCAAATCAATCCTGAATCAACAACCTTACCCAACATAACCAATAACCCCTCGACACACAAAACATAAAGATATGGGGACAGTGGGTCTCTCTGACGTATACCCATTGGGGAAAAGGAAGGGGAAGTTTTCCCATTTCAGGACTGCCATTGATGTAGAAGTTACACATCTCAAAATACTTCTGATAAATTTTTCAAGAAATCCAAACGCTTCCATTATCCTCTACAGATAATTCCATTCAATTCTATCATAATCCTTACTCATGTTTAACTCAATCCTATTTCAACCGCCACCAAACTCTGTTTGCCTTTTCTACAGACTGACATTGAATGGAGAACCTTAAACCCCATCATAATATTATCCATAATTAAGCGATTTTTTTAATCTTATATCACTTAAGAGAATCTAAAATACATTCATACAAGGATCAAGATCCGAAGGCAATGAGAAGATGCGGATAAGCTTCATCATCAGGGATAAGCTTCATCGTCATATTCGTGTAGATTCCACCATTCATCAAGACTGGGATATTATTAGGAAGAAAAATACATATCTTGAGTAGTTAAACAGAACACATTGCTAGACCGGAGATCGACCATATTCCAAACAACAAAACAATGTATTGGAATATTATTATTTCTTTTTGCTGCAAACCATTTTCCTGAAATACAGTCATTACAAAATGGGGGAGGTTTACCCCTTTTATTCTCTACTAAATACCACCATTTCCATTGATGGACAGGGCCAACCAGGGAGAAAACCTCTAAGAATGTTGTTCATAAACTTTTTCTTTGGCTGTTGGATCTTATTCCCTGATCCAACCTGATAAATAAAAGTTCGCAAAAATGAATAATCAGGTCAAACTATTGTCAAATTAGTTACCCTCATTGTCAAAAGCGTCAAAGCTCCACCAGAAGATCGTTCAATCAGATGGGCCAATCATTTTCTCAGGCACCACAAGGGTATCGAAGTCTTCGCTAGATAAAACTCCAAGTTTCAATGCAGCTTCCTGCAGAAATGAAGTGTTCATTAATTGATAAGTGAGCCATCTAAACATGCAAAGAAATCAAACTTGAATATACTAGAGCAAAACAAAGTGCAGAAATTTCCTTATTCCTGGAATACTAATTCTTCGTAGAAATTTACTTATTCTACCAAGTCAATCGGGTAACTGTAGCTCTTAGGCTCCTAGCATAAGAGTACTAAAAAATGCTTTCGTAGTAAATTGGTCTCATGTGCCTAACGTGAACATTAATAGTAACAATAATGGAGGACTGTTTAGCTACAACTTAAACAACTCATCAGGAATAACATAATCATTCAAGATGTCGTGTGTATACAGAATAAGGGACTAAGTATATGATATTTGAAGGACGATTTACCTTCAAAGTACTTCCCTCCTTATGGGCCTTTTTGGCAACCGCTGCAGCATTGTCATATCCGATTTTCTGAAATAAAAGCCGCAATGCATATCATTAGCAAATGCACAAAAAAATATTGAGAATGTAGGCATGCACGTTGGTCAATACTTACAGGGTTCAAGGACGTCACAAGCATTAGTGACTGTAAATTGTTTGGCAGCAAAACACAAGATTAATTAGCTGGTTAATCAAACAAGATATGGCATAATAATTATAATTTCAGTTTCCATGTACTTAGCATCGACTAACCTCATGGAGTAATTTTGAGATTCTTTCCCTGTTAGCTTGAATTCCTCTAACACAGTTCTTCTCAAAGGAAGCCGATGCATCCCCAAGTAATCTCAGTGACTGTCAATGAATAGGGAAAAGTAATGGAATCAGAAATTATAGTTAAAATAGTACCGCAATATAAAGAAAAATACGTAATAGCACAACTATTGTTTGATTAACAATATTTAGTGCAAGCGTGCAAGTGCTGAGAGTACAGAACCAACTATGTCAAACAATGCATGCTCAGAGTAAAAGTTCTCTTTTTTGGTAGGAAATATAAAAATATATAAACAGAACCCCGAGAAAATGAAGAGAGTTTTCCCCTTCTTATTGAAGAGAGAACTTTTACTCTGAGCATCAAATAAGTTAAATATTTCAGAAATCTTTCCTAAAATATCTTTTCCAAAGAAGCCAGAGTTCCAACCTATACTATCTGATGACAGCTCAAGAAAAATCGAGGGCCTAACAATCTTTGGTGGCCAGTTGGCACCTCGACTAAGGGATTTTGTAACTTTCTAAGACTGCAAGCAGAATTCTTGATTTTTATTAGTGAAACATACATGTAGGAGCGCGTTAGCAATCATGGGTTTGTATACATTAAGTTCAAAGTGACCATTGGATCCGCCGACAGTAATTGCCACATGGTTTCCCATAACCTGCATATATAAAACTGTTAATTGCACTTAGAAAAAAGTTCTAAATGACGTCAGTCCAAAACGGATTTATTTAGATTAAACTCTCTATCACAGATTCACAATAGCTTTTCCCAAAAAGAATGGGAAGGCTGGATAAAAGAAATACAAGCCTTAAATAATTGCCCACTTATGAGTCCCTGATTGACCATGTTACCTGAGCACAGACCATTGTAAGAGCCTCACATTGGGTAGGATTGACCTTTCCCTGTGACAAAATAAACTCAGGTCATGATATAATTTACGCATGGTTTTGAGGTTTTTTTCCTTTTTGGTTTTTATTTTATTTTATTTCAGCTATGCCAAATTTCAAGATTTTATGTTTTAGTCAAATAATTAAGAATAGAGAAGAGTTTTACTGGCATAATACTACTGCCGGGCTCATTTTCAGGAAGAACGAGTTCACCAAGGCCGCAACGTGGACCACTGTACAAGGAAACATAGTAAAAGGCTCAGAAAACAGTACAGAAAAGTGTGAAGCGACAAGGTTCCAATGTTATAATAGATCAAACCTTCCTAATAAACGAATGTCATTGGCAACCTTCATAAGTGAAGCTGCAATAGTGTTCAAAGCCCCACTAGTTTCAACAAAAGCATCATGTGCAGCCTGATAAAAAAAAACATTAAGAAGTCAGGCAATATTTTGACAAGTGATAAAGAAACGAAAACTCCAATTGTTCAACTAAGAGATAGCTTCCCCTACTATGAAAAGAGAAACTACTAAAAGCAAAAAGAAGCGTATGACAGTAATAGAGACTAACCAAAGCTTCGAACTTGTTCTCAGCCGTGACAAATGGCAAATTTGTTTCTTCGGCTACAGCTGCTGCTATCTTTACATCAAATCTGAATAATCGTCAAGGGCAAATACATCAAACTACTACGATAACATGAACTAGTTTTCGAAATGATTATCGATTAAATAGATTTTGCATCCAAATAAAGATTGGAAGAAAGTTCTCCCCAGGCCTCCAGGAAAGTTCTTGGTGGAGAAAAGCATTAATTTACATCTAAAATAAATTAGAAAACATTGGCAAATTTTAATATCGGTAATTTGAGGAGTTAAGGTTCATTTGCTCTTCTTGAGTGACAAATCTCGTCTTTTTGTTTTTTGTTTTTGGATGATTGCTGTAGCAATTTATCTTTTTATGCAAAAACTAGTTCTATATACATGAAAAATAAAAAAACTGATAGTTTGTGTGTTGTGAATTTGGTCCTTCTATAAAATTTGTCAATTTGGTCGCTTAACTTACAAATTATTAATCATTAACACCTCCGTTAACATTTGCATTTTGTCCACTTACACCGAATGAAGTCACACGAAGCTTTACCTAGCATTTGCTCTATACCACTAGCAAGTTATATAGATAACAGAAACAGTTAACAAATGTTGTTGAGGGTGTTAATGCTAATGATATGCAAGTGCAGGCACTAAATTGATAGAATTGGAACCATATTGATCAAATTGGCATCAAACATAAATTATGATTCTAAACTGTATTTTACCCAAGATAAACGAGCCCCCGAATATTACCTATATATCATACATCCATCATATCCAAGATACATTCAAGCGTACCAGATAAAAGAAAGACAAAAACTGGCGCAAATCATGGACCAAAATATAGGAAAAGCATATTGCTTTAACATTAAAATAATTCATACCCCTTCTTTGTATTCAATCCAGTTCCGACAGCAGTACCACCTTGTGCAAGCTGCCCAAATAGCATTCTAATTTTTCAAGAACTGAAGAATGAAAATTAAAAAGGTTGGGAATTAGGAAACATAGAATGCGTGGAATTAAGTGTGGGTCACAACCTGATACATTCGGGGCAATGTGCATAGAACTCGATCGACACCATATTTAACCTGAAGATCAAGGACGAAGCAGTAACAAATTGACATTAACAAGTATAAAGCTTACTACTTGACAAAGACAAACAACCCAATAGTATTTCTACCTCTGCCAGAGGAAAGTAAGCTTACTTGTGTTGTATAGCCACTAAACTCTTGGCCAAGAGTCAAAGGTGTTGCATCTTGAGTGTGAGTGCGTCCAATCTTAACTATATCTTTAAATTCAATTGACTGATTAAACAGAAAGAAAAACGTTAAAATCAGAGACTTGCAGATTTGACTTAAAAGGAAAAATTTGACTTGGAGAGGTAACAAATTTGCGGGACCATTATATACCGAAAAATAATGCTTTAATATAGTATAGACACCAAACCTTTGAATGTAATGAAGAATGTAAAGTTTTCAATTTCGGGATTAATCTAGAATTGATATCTGTTGCTGCTGCAATGTGCATGACCTGGATATACGGAAGCCACAGGATTCATTAGATAATAAGAAGTTTCTATAAAGCATGAAATGATACAGCTTCTATTTGAAAGTTTACTTGGAGTTGAAGCAATTTACAATTGTTACTCAAAACTTTGGAATGTACAATTCGGAATTCATGCAGCATGAACCATATGCAAAAGGTTAGAGCCAGAAAGTCTAAGACAAAGCTTACAGTTGGGAATGTGTCATTTGAAGATTGTGATCTGTTAACATGATCGTTTGGGTGGACGAACTTTCCACCACGCTTGTGACCAAGGATCTCTGCTGCTCTATTAGCAATAACCTGTCAAAGGCAATTGGAGAAAAGAAATCAATAACACTAAATAAGTGAATTTTAATATTAATTAATAAGCCTACAAAGTCTACAAACAGGCCACATTGCAACCATGAGCAAACAAGCATTTATCATGATTCAGAGTTTATTGACAAGGAATTACGAATTCAGACTTAAATTATCGAGTTTGTTATTCTACAGGACGTTTCTTCACTTGTTTCTAAAGATCAGCACAGGATATCGGCCAAAAGGCAGTATGAATGTTTCATTGGTCACCTATCATTCTTTTCAACAACCACTGATTCCTTAAATCAAAGGGTGATAACCAAGTTCCAAGACTATCAAAATACCAAGTTTACTACGATGAACGATAGTCTGACCTTAAGAGAGAACCAAAGACTAGAGTACGGTGTAAAATAAAAAAGAACAAAAGAAGAAAGAAAGAACACCGAGTCATGGAACCAATTGAATACAAAATATGGTGATTGGTGCCAACCTCATTTGCATTCATGTTACTTTGCGTTCCACTGCCAGTTTGCCACACAACAAGTGGGAAATGATCATTTAGCTTTCCCTCGGCTACTTCTTGGGCTGCTTGCATTATTGCTTTGCCTATAGTAGGATCAAGACCATACTCCATGTTCACCTGTGAAAACATAGTACATGCAACCTCTTTCTTGAGCCAATCACAAAAACGAGCTTGGCTTGAAAATGTACAACTAATGCTCTAGCAAAAAGAAACATCACTTCATATAAAATAACGCAGAGGGTTCCAAGGTTTTTTTATGCGCCAAACTAGTTAGTGCCAAACTTTGATCCTTTAGCGCTGTAGCAGCAGCAGATTGCACAATATATTAACGCCAAAATCACATTCCTTATGTCCAAGATGATTTTATAGCCACTGGCACCCTTTGCAAATCCAGTTTAGCCAAATTCAACTATAGAAACCAGAGGCTGACACCGTTGATCCGTGGGAAGTAACAGATGACTGAAAGCAATAAAATTAAACCTTGGCAGCGCACTTTTTAAGGACACCAAAGGCACGGATTATCGGTTCGGGCATTCTTTCACGTTCGCCTCCGATCTCGAAGTTCTGCAATGATCTTTGAGTTTGAGCTCCCCACAACCTGTAAATGCACAATATGCAATACAATTAGAAAATGAAGTAGTTACATCTTTATTTAACACATTTTTTCTTTTCAAATCCAAAAGAGATGGAACGTGGAAAGGAAAAAAGAAAAGAAACGCTAAATCAAAGAAGACGAAAACGAAACAGCAAAGCTAGAAACGAACTTATCAGAGGGAACAAGAATTGCTCCAAAAGTGTCATTTTCCTCCCTGAACGACGTCGAATAGGATCTCCAACAAGGAACCAAGCCCAAGGCTCCCACCATATTTGAAACCGTTGATCGCCGAGCTAAAATATACACCGCCATCTCTTTGCTATATCGAGCCCTGTAAGAAAAGAGTTAGGAAAAAAGTCGATACAAACATAAAGCATGGCCAAACATATACATACATAGAGAGAGAAATGAATTAGCCAAAGACAGAGAACCTGAGAGTTAACAGCAAATGAAAGAGGAGGTAGCTCAGCAAGATTTCCGACAAGCTCGATCGGAGTGCCTAAGGAGGGAAAGAGATAGAAAGCGGCAAGACAGAGAGTTGGAAATTCCTTCTTTTTTTTAAGAGATTTTTATAAAGTGAATCCTGTAAAATTAAAAAATGATTTTAAGATCACTTTTTAATTTTTAACGAAATTAAGCTCTAACAAAAATAAATCTTGTAAAAGAAAAAAATAATTTTAAGATCACTTTTAATTTTTAACGAAATGAAGCTCTAAGAAAAATACTAATTTTTTTCTTTAGTTTGAAAATTTCGATTAAAATTCATAATTATTAAATTAGAGTCTAGCAAATTTTTTATCATATCCTAATATAACGAGTATAAATATTAACAACATAATATTAAAATATAGACCGCGGTCTAGTATCAATTTTTTACTAGATCAGTAAGTGAGTTTTGTGTGGTGATGGGGATTATGTGTCTTTGCAGGAAAAATTGGTTGTGTGGTGGGTTGGGGTTAGGTGAAAATGTGTTTAATTTGTTTTGTTTAACTAGTATATAACACATGAGGATAAATTAAACAATAAAAATTTAATGTAATATTTAAAAGATGAAAAAAACTAAACGTAAGATAGTTAAAGATTTGTGAAAAGGTGATAATAGAATATCATTTATTTGTGGAATTCATTATGATTTACATTTGATTCATATTTAACATTTTTTACTAATCTCATTTTCATGTATATTAAAGTTGTTTATTTTAATTTTTAAATTATATAATCATTAAGTATAAATGGGCACATAAGGAATCCTAAAAATAACTTGGATAATATTGTATATAAAGTTAAAAGTGTAATTAATGATCTAACTTAAAATTATCAATATTTAATATTAATATTTATGAATGTAATTATTGTCTAAAAATGTTTATTCCCTCTTAACTCTATTTATATATACTAGTAATAATCCAATATTATTATGTATAAAACAGTTTGATAGTTTAATATTATCATGTATCAAACAATGTATACGCAATATATCAACAAACACGAGATAATATTATTTAATCAAATACAATACAATTTAATCTGACAAAATTAATATTGTACCATTTAATACCGTCTCACTGCCTGAATGCCAAACGAATCCTTCATATTCAAAAAAAATTTCCAATCTTAAAATGGTTTAGTGAAACATATCTTTAGTTTACCACCTCCTAGCACTTCTCTCGCCTTTTTTTTGTCAAAAGTAGTGCTTCTCTTGTTCAATCACTCCAAAAATTAAAGAATTGTTTTGACCAAATTTTCATGTCCAATAAAGAAAAGTACGTCTCACCCATCTTACATGCTAGTAATTAAAGACCAAACCTTCTATATACATGATATTAATAAGTATAATAAGTGAATTATCAAGGACAAAGAACAAGATTAGATAGAGTCAAAATATATAAAACGAATCAAATTACCAATTGCTCTCTCCCCCCTAAAAAAAAGTAAAGAAAAAGAGACTATAGGAAGGGTGATGCATTTCAATGAGTGGAAGATGGTGAGGAGAGCTGAACCCAAGCAAATTCTTCTCTGTAAGCTAAGCTAGCCTCGCAAGAGGCTTCACATGCATACACAACTATAGTTGCCCAATCAAGAGAGTCCACCTCATTCTTCACACCAAAGTAATAGAGCAGCTGAGGCAAAATCTGTAACCAAAACAATACCATTTTTTAGGAGATTCAAACTTCTTAGCCAATCAAAAGCCAAGTCAGAATCGGTATGTAGATTAAAGTACTTGGCTTTGATTATCAAAATTCACAATCGGGAGACGCCCTTAGTGGTGCTGAAAACATGTTACCTGAAATTCAAAACACATAGGACCACCACAGAAACTGCAACTAGGAATATCAGCTTTAGATGGCCAACCACCGAACATTGGCCATAGAGGCTTCGCCCTAGAACATCTGCAATATCTGTTTTTCGGGGCAGAAAAGAAAGAGAAAATAAATTATACAATCAATATGAATAAGTTATGTCAAATGGGTGATTTTTACCTAATTTTACTGCTCCGTCTACCATTATGAGTTCATCAAGCAAGTACAATCTACTCAATAAAAAACATAATTACCTTTTTATCTAATCTTACTACTATTCAATTACATCAATATGAATGCGCTCAAACGGGATAATCATAGTTTCCTCAGCAATAACATTTTGCACAATTTCCTATAATTATGTTTTTGCATACATAATTCTTTGTGTACAAAATTAGTATAAAATGGTGTATACTCCTGTCAGGCATCTTCATAAATTTGGGAAAGATGTGAAAATAAATTACCTTAGCACTTGTTCAGGTGCCTTGGCTATGCGCTGTTGGAAAGACACCCATGTCTTCTTGTCATCATCCCCCTATTTATAACAATGAAATAAAGATTTAGCAAGTACACTCAACTTCCATCATAAAACACAACAATCAATACCTCATATTTGTCCAATAACGAATCCATTGTTTCATCCATTCTTTCCATAGAGACTAAAGAACGTGAATGTGAAGTACACTCAGAAATTTCTTCCTCGAATTCACTTTCATCCTCATGAATGATCTCGTATTCTGGCCACGAGTAGTTTCTTGAACCTATATACAGAGTCAAATTACATTCTTGAGAAGACTCTTTTATGAAATATATGATCAATTAACTCAAGCCTGATAGCTTAGTATGTGCTACCTAAATATGTGCTTGAGCATCCAGTAGATGGTATCTCACCTTTCTGTATATCAACTGATATGGCTTGACTACTACCATTGGGGATAGAGTCAGATGACTCAGAAGTTATGTTTAACGCTTGACAACCAGTTTTATGACCTGAGTGCCAATGCTTAACCTGTAAAGAATGAGAGGAATTTTAGGGCGGAACCCAGAAAATGTCAAGTTGGATGATATGAGTAAATTAAGAAAACGAAAACCATTAGGCAGAAGCAAAATACCTGATGCTTTGCGGAGCAATACCATGCTCTTCTACAATTACTGCAGACTTTATCTCCTTTCCATGTACCACACCAGTTACAGAGTGTTGCTGGAACACCGTAACAAAGACCATTCAGAAAATTTATTGAGAAATAACCACAAAAGAATAAGAGCGCACTAAAACAAGTTTCAAGCTTTTGCAGTGTACCAATGAACAAAACTATAAACGTAACAATCATAATCATGCTAATGACAGAAATAATTTCATAAAGAAATTCATCAAATCAAGAGAGAAACATATGCAGTAGTATAAACAAAGAGCAGATGCACAAGCATGACTCTTTCTACTGGTGAGCATACCGTCTCAACTATTGATGTACCTGCTAATCGCAACATATATACTATTCTTCGGATACAAGATCACTTGCCATCTCATGCATTCTTTGATTATTACACCATTTGTTTGTGCTACATGGTCCATCATAATTTCAAATAGCTATGTGGATTTAACATCAAGTCTACCCTTAATCCTCAAGAAACAAACCCTTGGCAACTTATTTGGTCGTCAAGAAGTGTGGGAGGGGGATAGCCATTTTAGTGTTTAGTGTAGAGAAAGAGAGAAGGCCAACCCATGCAGATAAATGTCATGAAAAGTTGAGCCTATGAAGAATAAGCTAGTAATGCAGATCAATAAGCTAACAAGGAAATGGATTAAACAAGAAGCTACCTCCAGATCCTGAAGGTCTGTCAGTCCCATCATGTCTGGGCGCTTCACTCGAGTAAAAAGGATTAGTACGAGGCAATTGGCAACGGAAAACCTTCACACTTTAAAAGAGAAACAAAAAAGATGGAAAAGAAATGTGAAAAAAGAAACTGCGTGAAAATTGGATTGCTGTATCACATCAAATTATTGCAGGAAATTTCTTTTTTGATAAGCCAAATTACTGCAGGAAAATACCTGCGAGATGCCTTTTCTGGAAGCCTTTTCCATTGCTCATGTTGATCTCGACGAAGACAGTTCATTGACGGACACATGAATACAAATAGTGTTCGGTGGAATGCAAAATCCTTCTCAACAATTGGTGCATAAACCTAGGTATTCAATAAACAGGAAACCTCCAATAAAATACAGTTTAACTAGAAACTCAAACAACGAAGGCGGAAGACAAAATTTAAAAATAAGAAATCAACTGAATCGGGTAAACATAAAAGACACAGAAACTCAAAGGATCATCAGTAACCAAATTGCATTTCCTCCTAAATAAGCTAAAACGTTTTGAAAGATTGAATGTATGCCTTCGCAATTATCAGTTCACTAAAGCTATAATTTGTATCATGTTCCTTGTGTGATCGTAACAAACATACAATAAAGGTATTCGAGTGAAATAAACTGACAACAAAACAACTATATATGTGCTCAAATATTTTATTGAACGAATACCTGAAGCAAAAACTGCAAAGGTTCTCCGCATATATCACAAGCACAAGCTCTTCCAGACGGCAAGTTCACTGGATCCAACCAGGCCTAAGTGCGGATAAATTACATCATCAATGATTGTTCCTTATACAAAAGTAAAAGAAGGCAGCAATTTTACAGAAACCACAAATGAGAGAAATATGAGGGGACACTACGCACCGGTACACCGCCAGCCTTGCTCGGAAATAAATGACGCAGAAGGGACCAGGAATTTTCTGCCTTCTTAACAAAACCCAAAGTGAGTAATTCTCCTTCATCCCCATTGATAGAAGAATCATCCGATTGTTCTTCAGCACCGGAGTCATCGTCATCCATGGACGAGATATGGAGCCCCTTAAGATTATCCATGGAGTCTCCCTCTACACTGTTATATATCAAATTCCTTAGGTCAGACACATTGAGTTCAGAAATTCAATTGGCGAATAAGCTAGAAAAGCTGAAGATTCGAGACTCGCTATCAAAATCAAGCGCGCTCTTTGTTCTTCTTCTTCTTCTTCCACCGCCGGCCCTCGCCTCTGTCGAGTTTGTATTGAGGTAGGGGGCACGCCTCCAACCAGGTGGGTTTGGGGTTTTTCTAGTGTGTATTCGAGAATGTAGTAGCTGAGTGGAGAAGAAATTGTGGCAAACGCAGCGTTTTAATCCTAGTTTGGCTTCCCGCCAAAACGCAACCGTTAAAAGCCTAAATCAGCTGCGAGTTCCCGAAGACATCATAAACGTTCTACTGTATCACTGATATTGAGTCAAAATGCACTAACAACTCCAATCACGAATTACTCTAATGTAACTTCTAACGAAGTTGACGAATTGTGATTTTTTTACTCCAACCATTTGTGATTGTAACTTCTTTTTACTGCAAAAATGAGGATTCTTAGATTCAAAAAATTGATATAATAATCAAATCTATTTAATTGGTTATCGCACATACTATGTTAAATAATGTGAACAAAATTGAATTGATATAATTAGTTTGTCATGTCGGTTTACTCAGTTTAGAAGCAGCTAAACGAAAAATACTAAATTTTTAATATTAAAAATCTAAATTGAAAAGCAGTCTCAAACAGTGGTAAAAGTCTTCAATAAAAAAAGCCTAAATCTTACAAACAACCATAATATTATTGACAAATTGGGACGCAAGCTGAGTTACCGAGAGAGTGAGAGTTCTTGAACACCCTTGGTGAAAATAATGAAAAATTTGACAGATTGGGTTTATATTATTTTTCTTAAGAAATCCATGTCAGAGTGCGAGCGGGAAACTATTTTTACTACTTTCTGAGTATTTATAAGTAAAGTTTATATTGTTCGGGATATTTATGATTAGTTAATGACATTATACTCCGAGAATATTAGAAATTTTCATCCGCATAGTAAAATGATGTAATGAGATTCATTGATCAGATTTTATTACCTGTAAATTGTAAAGGCCGGAACAACATAAATGTAATTTCCGATTCAGGTTAAAAAATTGGATCAGATTTTACTACCTGTAGAAAGGGATTTTTGTCTTCTAAATCACGTCCGCTATGCTGAAATAGCAGCTGCAATCAACTTAATACAAACACCGAGGTGAAATTACTCTGACACTTATCAAAATAGACGGTTCGGACAAAATAAAATCACCTCCTGTATAAAGGGATTTGCTTTCGGATTCATTTTGTTCGAGTCAAGTTCTGCACCAATATGTAGCTTCTAACTCAAGCTAGAATCATTACACTTTCGAATTTTTACAACACAGATCCAAACGGTGAAAGATGAAGATACTACTGATAATACATGCTTCAGCCAAACCTTTGAAAGCTATAAAAAAAAAGACAACCAATACAAGGATGCCCGTTGATTCATCCTCATGTTAGGAGCAAAATGCTCTGTTCTTCAAATTCTTTTATATATATTCTCTTTACAACAAGACAGTGGAAACATAGGATTCTGTTCAATAGCTCACCAGTCACCACCCACACAAATTTAAGCAACCAGAAATTATTGCTACATTTGGCAACAAAACAACAAAAAACAATACAGTAAAAACTTCATCTCAATATCAACACAAAGAATGAATAACTCTGAAGGCAAAACATCACCCCAAACCGTGTTTCATGGCGTTTCTACTTTCTGAGCCCGGTTTTGCGTTTTGCATCAGCAGAAGCTGGCTGCCTCCTGCTCCGGTGCAGAGGGGGGCCGACCCCATTTGCTGCTTTCCTCGAAGGGGAAGGTCCTGGTAAATAATTACTATTCCTACTGCACAAGCAGAAAAGAGCTAATTAGAAACTATGTTGTTATTCTCCCTAGAAACTCTAGATCTGAAACTGTGAACCAGAAAGAGACGAGGGAGACTGCATTACCATAATTGCGGACTCTTTGTTGGCGTTGGATTAGACCCCTTGGTTTTGGACCCTATTCCATTGGCTAAGCCAACCATTTTGGAGTTATTGAATTGCCAAAGTAGGTCCGCCTCGGACGAATCGCTGGTTGCAACATCCAAATCATCCATACCATCACTAGAATGGTTAAACTGATGGGTTCCATTAAACGTATTGGAAGAATCTTGGATATATTTTTGGTATAAGACATCATTTGACTGTTCCGTTTCTTCCCCCCAACACCTTGATGGCTTTTCGACTCCTTTTAAATCTTGCTTGTTTACCATTACCTTATCGACCCACTCGCCTGAGCCAGTGTCTTTATCATCCTCCCCATAATTTTGGCCAGGACTATAATTTACAGGAGGCCATGGAGGTGAATTGACTAAGAGCTCATCTACATCAAAACTTTGCTTCTTCTGCATCAACATCGGACTTTTTGAAAGCTGCATAAAAACGAATATATTTAGACTGTTGGGTCTAACTTAGGAACACTCAGAAAGCAGGACGAATGATAACCGTAAAAGAAGACTTTTTTCCCATGTCTTAAAACAAAATGATATATTATGGGGGTAATCCATATTTAAGCACTAAATGGATTTTGCTTTGGACTGTATTATGTTTAATGACTACTCCCCCTTGGTCAAGTTTTGTTATTATCAAATTATTTATAGAGCTCATAAGAAATTTTGTCGACTAGCATATTTGCTCCTCTATTTCTTGCATGCTTGTAAGAAAATTAAAACTCACTTCATGAGATATTAAAAAATACCTCTATGTTGCCCACATCACCCATAGGTTGCCGAAGAGCGTTGAGCTCTTTCAACATATCGACGTCCTGATTGGCTGAACAAATAGGTAACAATTCACTTGGTCTTGTCCTGCGTTTGCCAGAGGTGGCAGACACAGAATTTTGAATGTCCTCTGTTTCCTTTCTAGCTAATTCCGCCTTAAGAATGACGATCTGAGGAACAAACTAAAGAGTTTCACAAGAGCAAAGAAGAAAGGTTGTAATACAATCTAGCAAGGATGCAGCTGAGGAAGAAAAATGCAAAAACCTGCTCTTTGAGCTCTTTAACATCGACACTATCTTTGTTGACTCGGGCAGCACCAAGTTCGACTGTTGCAACTCTCTCTGCAAATTTAAGTGTACTTATTGTCTCTCCAACAGCTTCCGGCTCCGGACTTATATGAACAAACATTAATGTTTTGGCCTGTCCTCCTGATGACATATTTAAGTTGTTAATTGTGGTGAGAGAGAGAGAAAGAGAGAGGGGCGGGGGGGGGGGGGGGGGGGGGGNNGGGGGGGGAGAGAGAGAGAGAGGAGGGAGGGAGTGAATGTCACTTTGACGTACCAAGCGAATCTTGAAGTAGTTGCGTTAGCTTGCTGTTTCTATAAGGGACGTGTGGATTTTTTTGCGCGAGGGAGGCAATCACATCACCTAAAGCTGACAAAGATCTATTGATATGTTGCGCCTCTTTTAATCTATCACCAGTCACCTCAGATTTGTTTACCCTCTCACTTCCTGCCAGATCCACTAGATGCATGCAGCCACGGAGAATAGCTCCAGATGCCAAATCTCGTCCTTGAACATGAACAGTCAAGCAACTACAGAATTATTAAAAGTTGAAGTTAGTCAAATGGCAATTGAAGCAATCACCACATATACCAGACAGGCAAACATATTCTAATGCATTTAGAGATGTAATTTTACCTATGGGAGCGACTGCTACGGTCATTAAGTGCTGTTGCCCCCACCACACGATTCCTTTGTCCCAGGTTCATCAGATCAATGACGTCAGATTTCGAAGACACAGGAATAACATTAGCATCAGGTACATTCAATCCACTTTGAGAACTATTTCGAATCTCTAATGTATGTATTGTCAAGGAAAATTTAACGGGTAGAGTTGATGAACAGAGAGGGCTATAGATGATACATGTCATTATCGTTTTAAGGAACTATTATATGAAACTACTTGTAAAGGATATCTTTTGTTAGTTCCATCAGTGACTAGGAGATCCCTAACTTGCTCATTATATATCTCGATCATCTGAACAGAAACATCATAGCGGAAGGCATCCTTTCTTTGATCTGCTATAAGAAACAAATCTCCTAATGCTCTGTAGTTTACACCTTGGCTTTTCTCGGTAAGCTCTTTAGGACCAGTCTAGCCACAAGCAAAAAGTAAAATAAAAAATGTCAATTCTATCAAATAAGTATTAATTGACATGTAGTTACATATTTCAGAAGTCAATCCAAATTTTCTTACCATCGTATGGGTTTTTCCTGATCCTGTTTGGCCATATGCAAAGATACAAACATTGTAACCGTCAAGAACAGACCGAATCAGTGGTTGCATATCAGAAAAGACCTCAGCTGCAATACAGTAGAAGGAAACATTGTTATACTAGTGTTAAGAAATGACAGTTTAATGAACAATCCAAATAACACTTTACTAACCTTGTGTTGCAGATGGCCCAAAGACTTTGTTGAAGGTGAAGGACCTAAGTCCTTTCCCATACTTCAAAGAAGTGTTAATGGTAATACTTCCATCTTCTATATGGTCCACAGTGCTCAAGCAATTTGATTGTTTGGACAAAAATGGTCTTATACGACAGTAAACCCTAATACTTCCTGGCAAATACAACAAGCCTTTTAGAATCTTGACCGGCAACATAATAAAGAGAAGCAAGACATATAGGTTTTGGGCAACCAACGAGCAATTACCCTTAAGGTCCTGTACATGATTGTATAGCTTCCGATTTTCCTCTAGAACTTTATGATATCCAGATGCAGCATGTGCTAGATCATGAACGTAAACACCTGTTGGAAAACAAGTCCAAAACTCAATTGAGATGTATGTTTCCTTCTGCCAGTGATGAAAACAATGAATCTTGCATTTCTACCAAGATTGTGGATTTCTTCATAAAACTTCATTTGCATAGACTGAACTCCTGCTTTTACAGCATGAAGACTATGCTTCATTTCCTACAAAATGTAAAATTTGCATAAATGTTCCGCAATGTGTACACAGTAAGATAAAATCTGTAAAGAGTGTTCCCTACATGAACATCTCTTTGCTGTTGATCAAAAACCATTTGATATTTCACGAGCTGGCCTTTTGATTTCTCATCCGGTGTGTGACTGTTATGAGTGAACGAGTCCTCTATCTTGTTCACTTCAGCAAGTTTTCTGCCCACCTAAAATTGCAGCAACAGAAAAAAAAATATTAGAAGATTGAATTGCATTATAAAGAAAGGCTTAACAAAAGATCAGCAACTCACATTTCTATCGACAAAGACTGATTTTAATGATGGTTCATTGGCTTGATAAGTGTCTGCGTCTTTTGAAGTCGCTTTTCTCTATAGTAGAAATAAATGCTAAATCAGTAGTGGATAGGCTTGGAAAACGTTTTGAGCACTTGATTGACCTCTATTTTAGCAAATGACATCTTGCATTTTGTTTATGTCAGACACATGGAAATTTTGCAGATCATTTGCATTTAGAGAAACTAAAAGGAGCTCTATATGCAAACGGAAAGAAACTGAAAAGATAAACTCTCGACAATGAAAATTCCTACCAGTTCACATTGGCCTGCAATGCGACGTTCAAACTCCTCTGCAACCTTACTCAATAGAGACTCCACTACCTGTAGAAAGACAAAGGAGAATATTACCGAAATTTAAAGTATTCTAGTAGAAATAACAGAAGCATAACATATTAGTTTGTAACCGTATAGTAGCTTAGCGAGTAGCCATTCTTATGCAAACCATCTAGGATGTTCAGAATTTATTTATGCGAATGGAGTTTGTAAATCCATTTTGATGGACCTCACGATCAGAAATGGCTCTAGACTATATAAGTTCAATAATTTCAGGAGTGAGTAACTCTGAGTCTTTAAGCCATACCATTGGAACTTCTTCAGGCCGTGTATCTAACATAAATTCACCGACGAGCATACTCCAAGAGTGAGAACTAGGCTGATAATAAGAGCATGCATAACAATTAGAAAACATTACAAAGGTTCTACTTTGCTGAATAACAAATGCATCCAAGAAAATAACTTATAAATCATTGCACCAACCAGTTTATTGGATTCAAGGTCAGAGCACTTATCATTCATAGATGAGTTCCTGATAAAGGAATTCATGAATGGCTCTGAATTTTTTCTGACAAATGACTTTGTTGTCATGATAGGTTTTATATTTCCACCAAACTTCCAGACTCCATGTCCTCCATTTTGTTTCCATTCATTGAAAGATTTAAGAGCCAAAACACAATTCACAATTCTTGCAGATTTCCCTCCCTGAAATGTAACAATGACAAGTGATTTGTTATCCAAAAGACATTTATCAAAAAATTTCTCTGCAAAATTATATTCTATAGATTTGTAAAGAATATACCTCCAATTATAGAAATAATTTGTACAAGTTAAAAAGCACAATTGTAATTCTATATTCTAGACAAAAACATACTTGTTCTAGATCAGATGCCTCAAAAGTAGGAATTCCAATCTCCTGCACAGCTACTTGGAAGTTTCGGACATTCTCAAAATATTGAAATGCGGATAATGGTGCTCCATCAGGGATCAATGCTGAATCACAAGGACCTTCTACCACCTGAAGATGATAGACAGTTTAACTTTTCAAATTTATGGGAGGGAGGGTATTGGGAAGCAATAGAAACTCAAAGAAACCAAAAAGTAAAAAGAAAATTCACCTTCGAGACAGCTCCAGGTCGAACCTTATTCAGAACATTACAAAGGATAATTCCACTTCTCAGTCCGAGCCTGAATTCTTCTTCAGACGGCTCTGCTGGCAAATCTTTAGCTGCAACAATTCCAACCATCTTTCTAAGCCACCCAGCCGCTTCATATCTTCTCAGTGCTATTGAACAATGATACCCTCAATTAGCTATTTGAACAATTGAAGATAAATTTAAAACTATTGAATTTTCAAAATTTTAAGTTCATCAAAGAGTCGCCCAAGAGATTCGAAATCCCACCAGAACTACGACTGATGTCAAAACGCGAACAGCTTGAGAGCAATTGCTGTGTAATTACGAACTCATAGATAAAGATTTAATTAAAAATACACTAATGGCTAAGATCGAACGTCAATAATAGTTAATAACGGGAGGAAAAGAAAAGAAGACAGCTTAACTTCCCCAAGAATAACAGAGTGTTCGGTTTGGTTACTCAAAAAATAAGAATCTAAACAAGTGGAAATCATAAATTAATGCTTCTAGGGGTGCTCATTGACGAATTTGGCGAATATATATTCCTCTGTTTGGAAATTCACACCAGTGTTACTAATTTTGACTACCATCAAGTTCATAATCCAAAATGGAAACTTAGATGATCAATCAAACTCCAATAAAAGAAATTACCAGCTTCCTCAGCTTTCCTATTCTCCAAGTCGAGGTCACCGGAGCGAATTCCATGCTTCTGAAGCACATCCTCCACCACCGACGCCACCGAAAATGACAACGTGCCCTCCATTCACCTTCACTCTATGAAACCAAACTAATCCTCAATCCCTCAACTCCAAAGAAAATGACGAGATCAAGAAAATCAAACAGCGGGCGCCATCAAAATTTGGATTTATCTGAAGAAGAATCGAAGACAAAATCTCAGGGAGACAGAGAAAATGAAGGTTGTCAATGGCTGTGTTTGAGAATCTGAGAAAATATCTTTTTGTTATTGTTGGTGTAGTAGTGGTTTTGCTGTTGATGTCTCTCTCTTACCAATTCAGACTCACATTCTCCATCACCTTTTGCTTCCTCTTTTCTCTTTCTCTACGAAAAGAAGGAAGGAAAAGTAGTATGTAGCAGACTAGCAGTCTCTCTCTCTCTCTCTCTCTCTCTCTCTCTCTCTCTCTCTCTCTGTGTGTGTGTGTTTTAGCTTTAATACTCCCAAACCAAAGCTCTTTTCCAAAGCTATTCCACGACCCTAAATCCGAGCCTCCCATTTTCAAAATCTCCAACTGTTCTCTTTTTGTTTTTTAGCATCACCATTAGACCATTAATGTAGATACTGTTACATACTTGAATTTAAAGATAATCCTACTAGATTTAGGCTTAAGTTTGCCATTATAATACATATTTTTATGTCATTCTATTTACAAAAGCAACACACTACTTTAGCTGATCATGTTTTCAATTCCATTCGGTTTCAATATATTTTAATTTTAGTTTTAATTTAACACTTCATTTTACTCCAATCAGTTAACTTATTTTTTTATAGAGTAAAGATTCAAAATAGAAAAACAACTATATAATAAATATTAAAAATTTAATTAAAAAGTGATATGACATGTGCTCATAAATATTTATGATTGATGTGCAATAATGTATCAAAGACCATTGATAATGAAATTGAGATCCTTCTAAAAAAATATTAATTTATGTTATATTTCTAATATCTACACATATTATTATTTTTCCTCTATCAACTTCTTTTATTTACTTTTAAACGATAATTTGTAGTGACTTAAAAATAAATTTCCAAAAAAATGAAAAACACGAGGGATAAAATTATTCTTAAAAATCTTTTCATATCCAAGAAGTGTTTGATAGTTATTGAGGAAGTGCCGTAAATTTTTTGAAAAGAAAATCAATAAATTTTCATAAATCAGTAAGATTGAATACGTGTTTGGTAAACTTCTTTTGACTAATTTCTTAATTTCAGAAAGGAACAAAAAAACATCAATGTCTCTTGATATCATTCCCTCCATAAGTAATTCAAACAAATTCAAATACAAAGATATCTCCTTTTTCAGCTAGGAAAGTTATGGGTACGTTGATTTCATATTATTTTCTCTTAGCACATAATGACAAACCTAAATCATGTTCTACTTGTTTTTATCTTAATTATTTTCATTCTTAGACCTTTTCCATAATTTAAATATTCAATTTGGTAGGTCCTCCCATTGTCACTCTCACAATATTTTTGTAACTGAAATTTGAATGTCAGGATTGCTCTAAGGACACTCACAAATTAGCCCCTTAGCATAATTTCAAAAATTAAATGTGAAAATATATAATTATGAGTAGTTCTACTATTAATCATTTAAAATTTGATCAATTTATTTAACTGATAAAAATAAAAAAAAAATTGGATACGTGAAGATTTTTTCATAAAAGATCAGTTAGGGTTTTGGGGTGAAAAAAATTACAATATAGAAATATTACACCAACGTAATAGAGCTTGCAGATATTTGAATATTTCAATAGAATCATTAATATAAAAAGCTAATACTTGAATGGTTCATTAGCTGGTTGGTGATATGTCTCTTTAGAATGGGAATGGTTGCTGCAAATGCAGTTAACCAATTGCCTGGCTTAATCTCATTGTCCAAAATTATTAATGATGGAATTGACCTTAAACAGATTTAAGGTGAGTTTGATCTAAAAACACTTTAATGTATTAAGAATGTTATTTCAAATCAAATATACTTCAAAAAAATTATTGTTGAATTACATTTTGATATGTGAAAATACTTTTTCCACATGTGTATGCATATGCTTTAAAATTTTTACAAGTGCTTCTTGGAGAAACATATATGACACGATTACGAACTAAAATGTTATAATTCTAATGTATCAATATACTTTTAATCATAAACACGAACACCCTTAATCATATGTATAAGAGAAATTAGCAGATCTTTTGATGGAAGAAAGAGAAGATTGTAATTATCTCTTCTTCATTTTTTGTAGTTTCTTCACTTCAGATAATTGATTTGTACGATGACCAATTAACTAAGTATTTTTGCAAACTCACTATAACACTTTTCGTTTATTTATTTTAAATCCCATTAAGCTCAATGATCCAGAATTAAATGCTCGATAAAATTTTAACAGAAGAGCACATACCACCCAACAAAATTTAATAGATGGAGAATACGCGCCATGCTGATGTCCCACATTGGGTTGATACAATAGTCCCCATTTTAAGGTAAAACACACAAGGTTATGTGCATTTCACATATATCTCCTGAGTTATTTGGTGGAATGTTTACTTAAACAAAATGTTTTAGAGTGAATATAATTATATAAAAAGAATTTGTGGTTCTAATTTAAACTTCAGGCCCTTGTTGTTGCCAAAATAGAACTGTGCGTAATATGTGATCCCAAATTTTTTTAACATATATTTAATTTTAGACGGTGAGTAAGTTAGTAACATCATCGTGCTAAGTAAAAGTAATATCATAAGCTCATTTTTGTAGGCGGAAAGAATATAGCTTTAATTGTGGGTATATGAGGCAAAAACTGATAGCCTAATTGACTATATGATAAAGTTTTTATCTCCACATAATTGACTTTGTTTCTAAGTAAATTTTAACTCAAGTAACGCACATAGTAGTGTATTTTTTTTTGGAAGGAGTAGAAAAGTTTATAAAGACAAAAAAAAAGAAATAAGAAAAAATTAGCGGTAAAAGAACTCGTAGGGTATAATTGTCAGTTAGGTGTTCCAACGTTCAAAAATTTCAAATCGTTGGTGCGGTTCCAGACCTTACAAAGCTTCGGAATCCACCAGGTCCCACTTGGAGCGTCTAAAGGTGACGGGCCCACTTCACGGGTATACGGCGAACTATACTACTAAGTTGAAGTACATAACGATAGGATGACACGTACATAACCATGGTTGTGTGTTTTTTTTATTGTTTTTTGCAGAGAAGAATGACCAAATGCGTCGATTTGTGATCTAATGAAAGTTTTTTTTGGCGGATATGGGTTGTTGACTTATTATCTAAGGCTCAAATAAACCTTAAGTAAAAAAAAATAGGTTTGTTGTGAAGTTTTTTAGTTTTTTTAATTCGATTTAGACGGTAATTTTTTTAAAAGATATAAAATTGAAGATAGTCTCTTATGCTCGTCAAAATATGAGCGAATCTCTATCTAAAAGCATCTCATCATCTTAGACATAATAATTTTTAGTTTATCATGACTATTGAAAATTTGTCAGTAATGAGCCAACGATCACCCTTAAGTTTATGGGAGATGGCCTCCTCGTATTGAGATTTCAATAGATCTAAGTTAACAATTCAGTGTATCTGATCTAAATGTATTGAATATAGAGACTAACAATTTACAATTAATGTGATATTTTTTACATCACAACATGTAAGGATCGTTCGTTTTCTTAACTTCGATCTAGAATCCAAATAGTACACAACTACATCTTCTTCGTCAACTCAAGAGGTGATCTCGGTCTAAGTTTATGCGCTTGGCTTAGCCAATGGCCTTATAAGAAAACAATACAATTAGTTAGAATTGCTCTTTTTTTAGCCCAAGTCTTTTGGATTAGTTTAATGCAGTCTGTGGTTTAGTACAATCGACAACACACTAAGTAATATGAAATATATACTTCGGTCTATACCAGACTGATTACAATGACCATTTGAGAACAAAAAATATTTAATTTAAAAAATAGAACTAAAATATTTAATAAATAAACTATTTTAGATAAATAGTATTTTGAAGATATAATAGGTCAAACTAGATTTTGGGAAATTACAATATCTATGATAACTTATATTTAAGAAAAACTAGTAGTTATTGTATCCGAGGAGTTACTAGTTTTTGTATCCGAGGAGTTATATTGATAGTAATCTAAAAAATATATATATATATCAAACTATATAAAAATGACGCTAAAGGTAATAAACGTTTTTGGCTTGTTTGTCCAGCTAATTTCAACTTAATTATACCTTTGCCACTATAATATTGACAGAGACATTAAATTGAAATTGTAAAGGATTTTTTCGGTATGAAAAATTCTCTACGAACAAATAATAAAGACATAATTTGAAGAGAGAAAGAGAGAATAAAGATACCATCATTTACGTGGAAAATTCTTAAAGGGAAGAATTCGTTCGTAGAGAAATTCTCTATGTCTTTATTATTTGTTCGTAGAGAAATTCGTTAGAAAAGAAAAAAAGAGTTAGGAAGGAATTTCAGAGCAAAAATTCTAAAGTAAAAAGCTAAGCAAAGAAGACTACATTCAAACCTCTTAGGAAGGGAAAGTTAAGAAAGGTGCCACATAAACATTTCAGAACGGGAAAACCAAAGAGGCTGCGTTCAAATGTTTTAGAACGGGAAGACCAAAAAAGGGAAAACTACAACTTAAGAAAATTCAGTCATTTAAAAAAAATTTATGAGTGCAGGAAAATATAAGATGAACAAACAACGAGAATGGAGACATCTTGACTACGGGAACAAAGACGTCGTGCTGATGTGAACATAAATGTCTTAACAATGGGAATGAAAATGGAAACTAAAATGAAAAAGTTGGAAGCAAAATTACATAGTGAGTCACATAATCATAAGGATATGAGAGTATGCTTCATGGAGAATTCTACGGAATTCAAGTTGAGTTTCATATCAAAAGTATGGTAATCTTCGTACATGAAAGTAAACTTAATCATGTCTTTCAAATTTAATTTCTTTTTATATTGTATAGACTTACATAACATATTATATATCTTTAAAAAGATATAGATGTCTACTACGTGATGAATTTTGCAGAACTTGATTTGGAGTTCTTGAAAAAAATTATGAAGATTCTCATGGAGGCTACTCAGGAAAGTAGATTATGTGGAACAATCAATTTTGAAAAATAAACTGTATTGATTGAAAGACAAATACATGACGAATCTTATATCGTAAGAAGATATAGTTGTCTACTGCTTGGAGAATTTTACAGAACTTGTTATTGAAGTTCTTGAGAAAAAATTATGATGATTCTCATGGAGGCTATTTAGGAAAGTAGATTATGCGGAACAATCAATTTTGAAAAATAAACTGTATTGATTGAAAGCCAAACACACGAAGATCTTATATCATCAGAAAGATACATGAGTCTACTTATTGAAGAATTTAATGGAATTCAATTTAGAGCTCTCAATCAAAACTTGTCACGCGATAACATGCAGGCAGTCAACTCTCTCTTCTTTGACAAAAGAACTAAAGGCGTAAGTCCTTAGGAGACGCAATTCATAAGTACTACTCTTAGAAGAAACTAAGGGCGTAAGTTCTTAGGAGGGGCAGTTCATAAGTCCTACTCTTAGAAGGAACTAATGGAGTAAGTCATTGGGAAGGGCAGTTCATAAGTCCTACTCTCAAAATGAACTAAGAGCGTAAGTCTTTGAGAGAGGCAACTCATAACTCATACTCTCAGAAGGAACTAAGGGCTTAAGTCATTGTGATAGGCAATTCATAAGTCTTACTCTCAGAATGAACTAATGACCTAAGTTCTTGGGAGGGGTAATTCATAAGTCCTACTCTCAGAAGAAAATTAAAATGGGGCTATGGTTCCACTGAATGGGCCTAAGTCCTTGAGAGTGTCTACGGGCACCGTTCTCGGAAGAAAATTAAAACGCGATCATGGTTTCACTGAAGGAGTCTAAGTCCTTGAGAGTGTCTACGAGCACTGTTCTCACTCTAAAATATGGAAAAAAATAAAACGCGGTCATGGTTTCACTGACGGTGTCTAAGTCCTTGAGAGTGTCTACGAGCACTGTTCTCACTCTAAAATATGGAAAAAAGGTCGGCAACCTAGATGCTCAAGTCCTTAAGAACGAGAAAAACCTTATCTCTAAAATATGGAAAATAAACAGAAAAAAGCCAAGGAGAAAAACATGCAAGAGATGAAACAAAATGTTAGATTAAATGTTTTTAGAACAGAAAAGTCTGAAAAATGGAAAAGGAAATGTCTTCAGAACAGGAAAGTGTGGAGATCAGAAAAGGAAATGTCTTTTGAACGAGAAAGTCTGGAGATCAGAAAGTGTCTCGAGAATGAGAGAGTACTAAGAACAGAAAGTGTCTCAAGAACGAGAAAGTCCTGAGATGGGAAAAGTCCTGAGAACGTGAAAAGTCTCGAGAACGAAAAAGTCCTGAGAACAGGAAAAGTCTCAAGAACGGAATTAGCTTGAGAACAGGAACGAAATTAGCTTGAGAACGAGAACAAAATTAACTTGACAACAGGACCATAAAATGAAAATTGGAAACGGGCCTCTAATTTTAAAAAGCTCAAGTCCATGAAGATTTGTTGTTTACGGACGACATTTTCTAATGGAAATTTGAAATGGGCCTCTAATCTTAAAAAACTCAATATGAAGATTTGTTGTCTACGGATGATGTTTTCTAAAGAAAATTGGAAAAGAGCCTCTAATCTTAAAAATCTCAAGTCCATGAAGATTTGTTGTCTACGGACTACGTTTTCTAAAGGAAATTGGAAACGAGCATATGATCTTAAAAAACTCAAGTCCATGAAGATTTATTGTCTACGGACTACGTTTTCTAAAGGAAATTAGAAACAAGCATATGATCTTAAAAAACTCAAGTACATAAAGATTTGTTGTCTACGGATGACGTTTTCTAAAGAAAATTGAAAACAGATCCCTGGGCTTATGAGAAAGACTTAAGTTCATGAAGGCTGGTATCTGCATGCATCGTCTTCTTAAAAGGAAGAACATGAATAGAAGAACGTGATAGCAGAAAGAAAAGGAGAAGACATAACTGACAATGAACAAACCGAAAATTTGTTTGAAAGGACAACATCGCATGTTTTCAAGAAGCACGTGAGAACAGAAATGGACAGACGTAACGACAGAATAAGAAAGGACAAATAATTACACATCAATAAAATGAAATTTATTGAGTGTAATGGGGGGAAAATGAACATGAAAAAAAATCACCCAAGATACGTGTACAGAAAGAACGCTGAAGCGGAAAACCTCGTCAGAACGGGAAAGAACACTGAAATGGGAGACCTCGTTAGAACAGGAAAGGACACTGAAGAAGAAGAATGTGTGACAATCGCTTCCAAAACGGGAGACTATCGCTTTTGAAACCGAGGACTATCACTTCTGGAATCGGGGACTATCGCTTTTAGAACGAGGGAACTATCGCTTCTATAATGAGAGGACTATCACTTCTAGAATAAGGGGACTATCCCTACTGGAAGCGGGGACTATCACTTCCAGAACGGGACGAGAAAAAGGGGTTCACACCGACAATTAAGTTGCCGTAATTAATTGGGTAAGCTGAGTGACCTGGACAAGACAAATTGGCAGGCCACCAAGTGGCTCTGACTAATTGGCTCAGAATCATAAGAAATCGTCAAGTGGCCGTGATTGATTGATGACTGAGCGAGACAGATGGGAGATGAGAAAAGGGTTAGGAAGAGGATAAGAACCGTGGGATGGATCTTATGGTTACGATTAATTGAGCAGTGACAAATATAATATAGTGGATAAGTTAAGTATGAGAGCCGAGACCTGAAGAAGATCCCATCGATCAAAAACTGGGAGGGTGTGATCACTTGATTGACCTCTATTTTAATGACAAATATAATATAGTGGATAAGTTAAGTATGAGAGCCGAGACCTGAAGAAGATCCCATCGATCAAAAACTGGGAGGGTGTGATCACTTGATTGACCTCTATTTTAAGCTATGTTTCTTCCGATATTATAATTTTCAACCGTGATGATTCGTTTGTCATCAATATAATACAAACCTAATAACATATAATATTTATAAAAATTATAAAGAATGTTTAATGCGCATTCCAGTTTTTCTAATTAGATCCTCAGATGCACGATAATATTATATAGTTCAGTCGATCCAGTCTAATTCATCCAATGCAATCTGACTAAACTAATATAATGGAATATGATTCTATTAATTTGTGTAAAATAGTATGGACTTATCATACTGCTATTATGAACTTTATCTTTGTGCGAAAGATAAATGCAAAGACAAAAACATTAGATGGAAAAATTGACGATAAATAGAAAAAGAACTCATTTTATAATTCCTATGTGGCTGCGTGATGACTCGAACAACGGATTAGGGAATGGACCCGAAATATTTCACCGACACTGTTACTTTACTTGAGAGAAAGAAATACAATAAAGAAGGAAGAAGCAACATGTATGAAAAGAATGGGTACACGACTGTTGCAACATCATCATAGTTTGGTCACTTTGAAGAAATATTTGACCATAAAAGAGATGCGATTGACATGGCTTTCGTGATTCATTAGGTGTGCGATTTTCCCCCACCACTATGAAGGTCATAACTTTATGAAGAAATTGTACTAAACTCGAATTAAGAGAACTGCCTGCTCGGAGATTCGAATGTTTGTCCCTTTAATAACACGTGCTTCATTTCTTAAGCACCATTATTTCCTTGTTGGATCAGGATCCTTTGTCCTTGGAAGCCCAATAACAGAAGATAAATTTGATTTGAGTCATCTGTTTTTTGTTTCGATGGCCCATATCAAAAGCACAAAAAATGGGCAAGATTTTGTTTTGTCCGCTTACCTTCTTCTTGTCCGTTCAAATCAAAACAAATGATCCAGATTAGATAAACTATTATCCGTCACTTAAAAGCGAATGGCAAAAGGTTTGTTTCATTTCTTGTTATAGATTGGATTCGCTTTGCATTTTTTTAATACTATATGATTCATTCTACAAAATTATCCATCACTGATAGTCCATCTTTATTCTCTTATGTTTGTGCCAAAAAGTTCAGCAGTGAAGCTTTATTAATCTAGTGCATAATGGTCGCTGTGAGGACTAAGTACTAGAGGCTGCCTGTACATCCTCCCGGGCTGAGGCTGTGCTTGCTGAGAGGATTAAGGACTTCAACTCTCTCTGTTATGCTTTAGAGGCCTCGAGGGGGAGTTCACCCGTCTTGAGAGGGAATTGAGCCAGGCTAAGGCGGAGGCCAGTCAGGTTGTCAATGCCCGTAGGGACCTGGAGGCGCGACTGTCTAATAAGGAGAGGGTTGTCTCCAATCCTCAGCAACAAGAGAACATCTTGAGGGACAAGGTTCGACTCCTAGAGGACAAGCTTTCTAGGGTGATTTTCCTGAACCCAGGTGAAGAATCGGGAGAGGGAGGTTCAAAGGAAGCTTGACTTAGTAGAGGCTCAGTCGAGTGCGAATTTCGGTCGATGGACAGAAGGTCACGCCAAGGGGATGAAGGACTTTAAGGCGCCATCAGAGTTTCAAACAGCCATCACTACTACAAAATGGATTTTAGATGACAGTAGGTTATTGAAATTAATGAAAAGTCTCTTAGACCTATAATGTAAAAAAAGACTCTGGAATGTAAAAAAATTGATGTTTGGCTAACATGACAGCTTTTACTTTAAATGTCATAAATATATTACCTAAATGATACCTATTCTTTTTCACTGTCATTAAATTTTCTTTAATTACAAAATTACCATTATGTATACTCCCCCAAATAACCTAGCCTTTTCATTTCTCTTAAACTTGCGACGCCGTCTCCCTCTCCCTTCATCATTGACGCCATCTCCCTCTCCCTTCATCATTGTCACCGACCATCATAGCTGGCTATTGTCAATACCTCTCTCTCTCCCTCAATCTCTTTTTCTGGGTTCTATAACACTTATCCCATGCGCCTCCTTCTCCCAGAAAAGAAGCCTATGTTAAGGTTTATTAGATATGTTAGTCTTGCGATTTAGATCTGTTAGGCGTTAGTTCAGATATATTAGTCTAGAAATTTAGATCTATTAGTCTCTAGACCTGCTTGATTGTTTTTACTGTGTTAGTCTTTGAGGAGAACTTGGTGAACAGACGAACTCTCTTGTTCTAATTTAGTTTATTGAGATTTAGGGTTTAGATTTTAAGTTAGAGTTTTGATTTTTTGTGTTATGCCTGTAACTTTTATGTGCTTAAGATTCTTGGTTATCGATCTAATTCATGTTTTGGTTTTCCTTACTTAATGAATCTTTCTTGAGTTCTGTTTGTATCTTTTATATATGTGCTTAAAATTCTTGGCTATCGATCTAATTCATGTTTTAATTTTTCAAGAAGGACAATGTATCGACTTAAGAATATAGTTTTTCTCATGAAGTTATTTCCAAATCATTGATGGTTTTCAAAGATTTTAGGTCTGTTTTTCCCATGTGTTTCTTTTAGCAATTATTTCATACCTGAGAACTGGATGGCATAAGAAACAACGAGTCTACAGAAGAAATTGAAGAAATTTAGTTTCTGATTTTTCCTTTTCTTGCTACATATAAATTATATAGGATAGTTCATGGCTGTTATAAAGCTCTTATGAGCTCTGATAATTGTAGTCTTTACACTTTCAAAATGCATCGCATTGTTCGTTACTCATGAACTTCTTGCCTGCAAGATATCAAGAGAAACTCAGGTGAGTTATGCAAACCTTTATCTTCATACCGTGGTAATATTTTTGTCTGTGTAAGTTCTTAAGATTCTATTTGCTTGCGGGGAAGAGAACATAAGAGAATATAAGCTATCTAGTGAATATGGAATATGGATTATAGTGAAAGAAATAGGTTTTAGATATTTATCTCTGCTTTATTTTGTTTTAAAATTCTGCAACTTATCTTTGAGATTGTAATCGTATTTGATATGCTTGTGAGCATGATTTTAGAGATTTCTCTCTGTTTTATATTATATTATTTTTCAAAATCCACATTTGCTTTAATTTTTTCCTTACTTTATGCATATCAATACCATGACAGGTTCCTCCTGGACATTATCTCACTCTCTAAGGCATTTAGGTTATGCTTAAAGAATTATTATAAGTTTGATTTGAATGATTTGAATATACTTGATTGTATAGTTTTTTTTTCCTCTTTTGTGCTTTAGATAAAAATTGCTTACTATCAATGCAACAGGTAAAACTCTGTCAATCAGAGTCTAAGTAATTTTTTGAATTCTAATTGACATAGAAGAAGACTAAAAAATAACATCAGAAAAGTTATGCAAAAGCTTGGAAGAACGCAGTATTCTACTAATGCTAGAGAGCTCATCAAGGTTTGTTTAGCCTTCTAAATATATCTTCTAGATTCATATTTTCAGTTCACATTTAGTTTTGTATTTGCAAAAGGAAAAACTAAAATGTCAAAAACTTAACAGTAAAAGACAAGGAATAAGAAGAATATATGAAAAAACTAAGAGATTTGCACCCTTGGACAACGTCTTTAAACTTATCAGCATTTAGTACTAATGCATACATGAAACTACAAGTAGAAAAATGGGTTCATGATGTCATGATATATCTTTGTTGTTTTTTTTCCCTTTTTGAAGGATAAGAATTATACTATACCACCAAGTATCAGTGAGTGATGTGAATTATTGGACCCTCTGGTAACTGTTTACTCTTGTTCATAGTGGTTTCGAATGGTTTATGTTTGTTGAAAATTGAACAATTTTGAATTGTGTTACGACTGTCATGGAAAGGTAGATTTTTGCCTTTCGATGACAATTTGTTTTTAAAATGATCCTTTAATGACGATGATTGCCCGTCATTATAAGCGATACCTATAATGCAGGCAATCCCCGTCATTAAAGATTTTTTGTGGCACTTATAATGACGGGGATTCTCCATCACTAAAGGTTTTCTTACGACACTTATAATGATGGGCAATCCCAGTCATTAATGGTGTTTTGGCGGCACCTTTTGATGACGGGGATTTCCAGTCATCAAAAGTATTTTGGCGACAACTTTTGATGACGATTTTAGGTAAAATGAGTTTAGATGACATCCTGATAGATGATAGTCACTTGCCCGTCATTAAATAGTTTTGATGACGAGTTTTCACCATCATCTAAGCCCCATTTTATAGTAGTCTCCTTACAGAATTCGCTATGGGCTATGAGAGCTGTCGTGATGAGGTCATCAACAATCATCCTGAGTGGGATTTGAGTTTTCTTAGTTGTTCTCCAGATCCTCCACCTACTCCGGTGGACTTGGCCTATGAGAGGGTGATGATCACTGGTGCTCGTGAAGCATAAAAAGTCGTCGGGATGTCGCGTTCTCCTCTTGTCTGGCCAGATAGGCCCAGCTTCCCATCTGCCTCTCCTAGGCTCCCCATTCTATGGGGTTCAACTGATTTCATCGGGTTGGATGTGGAGGTTTCCCCTCATTTACATTCGGGTCAACTTGATGATGAGGTCTTTCTGGCACCGCTAGAACTAGTTGGAACTACTGATTTAGCTGAGGCTCCCCTAGCTCATGGCATCGATGATGCTGAGGCTCCAACAACCCATGTTGCTTAATTTGTTGCTTTTTTATTACTTGTAATTTTCCTTTCCATGTTGTTGCTTCTTCTCCTTTTCCTTTTCTCTACGAATGAGAAAGTGTTTTCTTTGTTTTGTCCTCTTACCTTCTTCTTGTCCATTCAAATCAAAACAAACGTCCCAGATTAGAGAAACTATTATCTGTCACTTAAAAGTGAATGGAAAAAGGTCTGATTCATGTCTTGTTATAGATTGGATTTTCTTTGTATTTTTTAATACTATGTGATTCATTCTACAAAATTCTCGATAACTGATAATCCATCCTTATTCTCTTGTATTTGTACTGAAAAGTTCAGTAGTGAAGCTTTATGCGATGTCCTTCTTTCACGTAAACTCTCTCAGCCTGAGAATCTGTCACAAACAAAGAACTCCCAAGATGAAGAGAACCAGGTCGGGGGGGGGGGGGGGGGGGGGGGGGG